>JADDOH010001468.1:41589-341790 GCA_016648135.1 Agrypnia vestita
TATATATTATATGTATGTATTAAAATAATTCAATTAAAATCTATAGTATTTTAATACACCGTATGATGAAAATAATGAGCTTTTACATATGACATATAATGACTTAAAAGTCTATAATAAACATATTTGTATATATTTCTATCAAAAATATGCACTTGACCATATTTTAGTCTAGTTATGTAGGTACTAAACAATAGTTGGATATCTGCTATCATTTACAAAAAAAAATATTAATTTTCCTGTTTTTTCGAGTTATTAAGTTGTGGATAATTGATTGCACTTATATCGTAATAAATTAATAGCTTATAAACCGTAATACTTAATAATGTCGCCTCTGGCAATTTCCATAAATTCACAACTCGATTAAGCCTTTCTTCTTTCTAAATTTCATATTTACGTTAACAGCCTTTAATAGATTCCTTGTCGTTAATATCAACACCATGTTTATGTACATATTTATTACCAGAAGGAAGAAGTAAGAAAAGATGTTTAGCAAATTAATTGTTTAATCAATTTTATACTACCATGTTAATTTAAAAGTGATTAATAAATATAGAAAGATCATTTGAATAGGTGTATTGGTAAAGAAATATATTTAATTATTTCAATTTAGCACTCGAATATAAATATTGTCTTTTACATCAGTAATACGGTTCTGTTTGGTTTTATTTTTGACTCATTTTGAATAAATATTTATATCTAGTAACGTTAACAGTTAAATATAAATACATATAATTAATTATCATCCACATTCAAATAACTCTTTCCGTATGTAACACGTTGGTGACACTTTAAACAATAAACTCGGTACACACACATTGCGAATGAAATAATTACTCCTTAATCGTCTTGCACTGAAGTCAGTTGATTGGACATGAAAAAATATTTCTATAGTTTTTAAGATGCTTTGTGCTTTAACCTATGTAGGTACCTAATTCCCATTTCATTTTAATTCGACATCAGAGCCTACCTATCGGCTATTCAGTATAAATTTCATAAAATGATTTTTTCATGTCATCACTAAAAGGATTTTAGCTGATTTTTAATACATTTCATAAAGGAACGTGTACGATTTCTTTAGTCTATTCACCAACATTTTGGGAGATTTCTATTTTAACAAGTGACATCTATTCTGGATAATTCATTTAGACATACAAAATATATTCCACCCAAATTGGAATAATAAATTTACTCACATCGATATTGCCATTCTTCGAAACGCTGTTTCCTTGCGATAAAGCTTAACTCAGAACATTATTTTGCAAGCAGGTAACCTGACGGACTAAATCTGCTGTAGGTACATATCGAATTCGTTAAATTACACGCGTTCTGCTTTCTCTCGCTCAATTTTTCATGCCAGTTAGTGCTATCGGAATTTTCAATTATAAAATCTATGAATAAAAAATTTAAATCAGAGATACTACTCACCTATCGAAATGTCCCAGTACAGCGATTCTTAAACGTTTACAAAAAATATATTTGGCACGTACCTTCTACCAAAGCAAATTAATACTGATCTTAAATATTATAAAAAAATATTTTAAACCTGTTTATTATTTTGTTATTTTCTGTTTAGAAATTATTATAATATACCCATAATAATGGATACACCCATTATTATGGGTATATTATCGGAGTGGGCGATATTAAATTGCGAGATACTTATATAGTGCCTACTTCATTTCTCATCTGCAACCCCCATCAATTCACTTTCGGATAAATACCAACACTAATCTCCTTCCACCTTCCTACTTCCACCTCCAGTTACTTTCTGTAATTAATTCTATGGTATCGGTCCAATAATCTAGGGGACAGTATACTCAGGTGTCTTCTGTAATATTTTTTATTCCACTATTTTGAGTTCATTTGACGAAATTGCCGGGTCTATGTATGAATTTAACATCAATATCTCGCGTCTGCTTATCCTCACACGAAACCAAATTAGACAGCACGATTTACACGAGTATGAATGAGAAGACGACTTTGGGGTCGGTCTTACAGTCGCATGGCCTAATCCTTCTAATCTCAATCTTCTCGTACAACAGACATAGATACATGCAATCAAATATCCAATAAAATTCAATGTTCAATTTATTTTATTTTATAAAATTAGGCACTAAAACAGGCACGACGTTAGCACAATTTTCATGCATGATAGTAAAACAAAAAGTTATTGTATTATACTATTGTATTTTGCTATTACTTTGTGGTTATTCATTATGAATATAATTAAACGAATTAACTTAGTTATCACCACTTAATTTTTGGTAAAACCAACCGGTTTCGGAAACAACTTTCCTTCATCAAAAAAAAAATCTAACTTTCAGTCCTATCTTGAATATGTTCCCTTTTACCCTATCACCTGTTTCTTTCGCACCCCACACTATTTACCTCCATTTAGACACTTGACACTGAGGTATGATTGTTCATAATTTTGTAAAGTTTAATTAATACCAAGTATACCCTGAAGAGGGAACGTTGTTTCCAAAACCGGTTGGTTTTACCAAAAATTAAGTAGTGATAAACTAAGTTAATTCGTTTAATTATAGTTATTATATTAATTAATCAGATGCCTACTTTTTTAAATCAACAACTTGTAGCTGGTACAAGCACCGCCTGCGTGCGCAATATCAAAATCCTTTCATATGAAACCTTTTACATCTCCACTGTAATGAAACCAGAATGTACAAAGCTACGAAATCACACTAGGAGGTCGCTGTGATTTTTACGCCAGTAATCAAATTGTTAATTCTGAAAATATAATTAATTTTCAATAATTTATAGGGATAAAATATCACGGGGCACCAAATACGATTCCTACGCCCCACGGTTTGTAGACTCCTGTCATATTGGCTGCGCAAATAAGAAAAAAGTTTAGAGTTATTGATAAAAATTTTGGGTGCGATAAAATTTGTTTTAATTCCTCCCAGTGGACCAGTTCTCTAATTAAGCAATCGAGATTCTAAATCACGTTCGCATTTCTAAATTACCATGATTTAACTAGTGACGGTGTCTAGCGACGTTTTTGATCATTTCATCCGTCATACTACCGGGTGTTTCCTGATAAATCGGCCGAGGGCTGCATAATTTTTGCATTTATATTAATTTATATATTTGTAATTAAAAGCGGTGGTTGTCAGCGACATGCAAATCGTTTACCTGTTGGCTCTTGATTAGTATTTTTTTTTAAATGGGGAAATTAAGAAGTTGTGTATTTAATATTTATAAATGTATTATTATTTATTAATATTAAAAAAATATGTTAAGTAGAACGATGGAAT
Organism: Agrypnia vestita; assembly: GCA_016648135.1. Taxonomy (NCBI): domain Eukaryota; kingdom Metazoa; phylum Arthropoda; class Insecta; order Trichoptera; family Phryganeidae; genus Agrypnia; species Agrypnia vestita. The sequence continues at coordinate 44,871 of JADDOH010001468.1, forward strand.
TTAACAAGGCAGCTACCATGTTTATCAGTAATTTTCATTTTAATTAGGCAGTAGGTATATCAATTAAATTTAAATCTGTAAACTATATTCGTATTTGAATTGAATCTTATAAGCCTTTAGATGGTATACAATAGGTGACATTGATATAGTGTGAAAATAGAAATAATAATACAAATATAAATAAATTCAAAATTTATCGTAGGCTTGAACGATTTACGTGGCGTAATGGTAACATAATTATACAGCAACAGAATTCGGGAACAGGATGATATTCCGGTGAATATTTTTTTTTTGCATATGTATTTGATCGATTCTGATTTGTTTTAAAAATCATAGGTCGTATAGGTACTTCATTATAAAATTTTCATTAATAATATATAATGTGTTAATGGTAATAATGTGTAAATTTGCAGATATACCAAAGTGTAAAAAATACCGTTCAACCATTTATTATTTTTTTAAATATTGCATATATCATCGTTTTTCGTCAACCTTTTCGTCCACAAGGATTTTGGTAGAGCTAGAGAGAGATGTTGGATATTGGTAGTAAAATGTTCTTACAAAGAATGCATCAATTTCTGTCTCTTCTGTAACATTGAATAGGAACGTTGGGGCACACAATAAATTCTAGTACAAATGAATTGTAACATTGCACGAGTGAACGTGGTTATGTTGATAGATTTGGCGACTAAATTGTAGAGATTATAAATGATGATCATTTAAATGGATGGAAAACATAAACAATGATATCTCTTCTTGTTTGAATTTAACTGTATTTTATATTTTACTACTCGAGTTTCGTGCGTATCAGATACTCTTATCGATAGGTGAAGTATTAAACTGATCACTTTCAAATATATAAAAAAATGTATTTTTTGATCATTTTAATTCTCTAAAAAATTAATAACTTTGCGTCACACGTACTTTTTGCATATCATTTGTATTAATACGATTATTACAATAATTAGGTGCTTCATTCGATTTTTGATTTTTAATTTGTTAGTATACAATTGTATCCTGAGAAAGGGACCATTGGCTCTGAAACATGTTGATATTTTTCATTACAAAAGGGGTGAAAACAAAGTTCATTTTTATCAATTATATTAATAATGTGATCACAAAATTATTTTGCTCTCTTTGAAGAAGTTAACACAATTTTATTGCTGTGCATGTATATGTGTGCGTATAATGGTAAAAGATGTCAGATGTAATAAGGGCTGAAGATACTATCACAAATTGTCTCTCTATGGAATGCACTGTAAATCCAATAAATAGTATTTCTTTATTAATGATACACAAAATAAATAAACCACTGTGATGTTATAATCTATACCACACGTAGGTCCTCTGATCCATTTACTTTCGTGACGGTGCGAAGATATATCGGGACTCGAAGTACCTAATTTGCGGCAACATGCAGAAATCCAGTAGCCCAATTTAACAGCCAGCCGGTCGGGTTGCGTGCTTGGCGTTTACGAAAAAAGGTTAAAAACTTAATAAGCGGGTAGGTATAGTGCCTACTCGGAAAACGCAATGCGTGGACACCACCCACCGCTCATGCCGGGCCACCTGTGGAGGTGTTCTGACGGTTGGAAAATGAAAAACAACCTTTATCGTAATTGTAGAAATAAAACTTGTATTTTACGAAATTCTTAAAGTAATAACTACGTTACACTTTTGATAATGCTTTATTTCAGAGACTCAACACTGTTTTTCAATCTGTTTGATTGCGATTTTTTCCACCTTTTTTTCCACCTCTCTCAGTTGTAATAATCGACGGTTGTTAGTCTTAGTTAGGTCACTTCCTATGGTCTGGTGTCAGCGAGTTTCCAATTTGTAGTCACATTCAACGTAGATCTCTTCTCCAATTTCCAAAAATATGATTTTTGTTTTTAAAAGAATAAAAATTCACTCTAACTTTTTAACCATGCCCTCTAAAGTTTTTCTAAGGTGGAGTGATCAATTATTTTATCATTACTGAGCCTTGTATTGTCCAATCACTCTACTGAATCATTTTATTATTATATCATCTTGTAAGTTTCTTGATTTTAAAAAAGTAGCTTTAAATAAACACAGTAAAAATTATGTTTGTGGTTCATATACTACACACATGATTTCACTGTGATTGCGTAACAACATAAAGCAAAGTGTAAAGTAAATGAAATCTTTTAATAGTTTACAGCTGTCGCGTGAAACAAAATAAAAAAATTATAATAAATTAAGATTTTAATGTGAGTGAAATATACGAGTTTAAAATACGTCCTCTCCATAATGAAAACGAAGAAAGGGAACTTTCTTTGCCACTTTATCTACATATATTTAGCATATTACACAATTTATTTTTCCCACGATTATAAATACGAGATTCAATAAATTATATACAATTATTAGCACTTATTAGCTAGCACAGACGATGAAAATTAGCGAATGATTTATTGTTGTTGTGTGAAATAACACTCTTGGCATTCGCAATCATGATTATTTATTTTAAAAAAAGCTATTCCGACGACGTGACCGTGAATTGAAACAATGGAATATTTTAGTGTTTTTTGCACGACTAGCGAGCACGCAGAATTGCACAAACGTAAATCTCACCGTGCATCTGTGAACAAAGTATGAACCTGTATTCGTCTTGTTGAAGTGTCGATGAATTTGAAAAAAAAAATACTATTGACGTAACGCCATTCGATATGCGCTGTTCTTTAATGTTTACTGTCTTTAGCAGAATCGTTACTTCAAACTCTAAGTTGTCCGATGTTGTTAAAATTATTATTTATTTATTAATGTTAACGTATGCTGTGAATGGTGAATTCCTAACAATTATAAAATTAATAGAATACTTAACCGTTACAATACAGCGAACTCTTGATGAAGTGTTACTTTTTAAGATTATAACTATGTTGCTTGTAATCTACATATAAAATTAAATGTACACTTGGCTATCTGCTCTCTTTTCATTCCTAACCGTTTGACTAAACTAAACCAATTTCGCGTTTTTTTCACTCAACCCCTTCCACTATATATAAATGTGTATTATATTGAATGCCGTCCATTTAAAATTTTGCTCAGTTGCATTCTATGATAGGTACTTATGAAAATATAACAACCCCGCCCTATTTCACCTCCTAGTACGCATACTAGAACCAGCTTACTTACTTACTTTAGAAGATATAAAAGCGTCATAGGGACTTTATTATATTTCGAACATACGATATATATATATAATTTTATAGTCAATACATATGTTTTTTTTTTCAATTGATTCAGCAACATTGTAGATTGACATTTTTTAAAAATATTGATTGTAATTTAATTTAATTTAATTAAATTGCGAGTAATCAAGAACTTCAGCAATAATATTTAAAAATATTTTTTCAAATAATTTAGAAAAACAAAAACAAAAGACATTATTCATTTTGATATTTTGACATATATATATCACCCTGACGATGGAAAGGCTTTTTTGAAACATGTAGGTGTAATTAATCAAATAATATAATTAGATTTATACAAATAATACAATCAACATTTTTTATTACAAATGTTTATACTTATACACCTAAGATGTTATACCTGAGTAAATGTTTTGTAGGAAAGATTGTTTGAGAGGACTAGTTATTCTCAATAGTAAAAGTCCCTGGCTTAAAGAAAAATGAAATAGAAGAGTCGTTAAATAGTTCATTATCCTCGTTCATGTCTCAAAGTGATAACATAAATATTTTTTAATTATTTATTGATCAGAAATTCTAATAGTGCTCAGCTTAATTGAATGTATGGTCTGCTAATGGCAGCTTTATAGTAATTTGAGGAGATATGGAAATGTATAGAATATAGACTATAAGGGTAGATAATGATAGGAGGCAGGTTTTTCTTCTCATTTCATGTGATTCCTGAGTCATCCTTCCTCGTATTAAGTTCCTTCATCTTGCAGGATGACACCAGTGGTGTATCCCTGACACTGTCCATTAATCGCAGGAAATATTCACTTTCTACTTCGCCTTTTTTTAAACGACCTCTCGCCTACCCGTTGAAATTATAAAACTTGTCTCAGAGGAGTGGAGCGATAAAAATAAGGGGACGTTTAAAAATTGTTTCTAGTACACCTTAGGTACTCTTTTTTCTTACTCATTATTAGTTTATGAACATAGATATTTATTGCTTCCTAATTATTACAGCTAAAAGATCATTTTGTCGTTAAAAATAGAAAAGATTTTATTTTTCTTGAATAAAGATTTTTAAGTCAAAATAAATTTATTAGTAGTTGGTAAAAATATTTTATAAGATCCCACATCTATGAATGTATATCTAATTTCTTCTGGGTTATTATTTTATGACGGATGTATTTTCACTCGTTTGGGGAAATATATAGAACGTATTTTTAATTTAATAAAATAATTATTATATTGGTTAAGTAAATCAGTGGTCGCGGGTTCTAGTCTCATCCCAGACTAGCAAGTATGTCCTTTTTTTCATGTAAAATTATTCATGTGATACAAATTCCGTGAACGCATCCCTATATAGAAAAACCCTAAATAATAAAAATAAATCGAATTTAATAATGTAAGTACCTACTGACCGTTTCGAAATTGCAACACTAACGACATGCAATAATAGCTTCTGCATAAGCGTGTTTTGTTTCATTTTCACGACATCAGTTAATAGGATGCTTTGCCAAAAGAATCGATGGAAAACCTACACAATTTTTTGTTTCAGTTGTTGAAAAAAGTATTGGTATATATGTTACAACGTGTTAAATTCCGATAATCTATACATTAACTAGTATACCTATGTATGCACTAACTATAAAATATACTAAATAATGTATACCTTATCGAAATTTACACTTGGTACCTAATATATAATGGTCTTACCGAATTTAAAAGAATGCTTTAGATTACACGAACTAAATCGACTTTGACAAATCACTCACTATATCTTATCTTCTCTTCCTCCACCTCTACCTGACTCCTACCGCCTCACCTTTTTCTCCAATTAATTAACTCATTTCTTCATATACTTTTTTTGCACATTCAGTCACTCATCATTATTAAGTTTTAATATTGTTTGTTCTTATCACTATTCATTAATTCAATTAAAATAATTAACTTAAAAATATCTTATCCAACTTTGTTCTTATCATCTGTGAATTTTTTTAATCGGTTTATGAAATGGACACTATGCTTTTATATTGTAATGTTTAAAAAACTGCCAAAATTCCTTAATAAATAAATAAATACACACATACAAGTCGTAGCATCGGATTATTTGTTTACATTCTCTGTCTCCTTCTGTCACCTCTGGGTCCTGTAGAACAACGAACCAAGAACACCACCGGCGTCTGTGAAGACTCCGGCGATACCACAGTCTGGTTGTGTTCCGGTTCTACGCGATATAAAACAAATTAAGCCCCATAAATGTAATCTACCGAGCTGGTGGAAGGAATTGCGGGCCTAGTACCCACCTAAGCGTGATTAACCATTCAAATTGGTCACACATTTATGTAGGTTGTAATTATTTTTGGGACCGTTTTTGTGGTCATGGATTCTTTTAAATTAATCTGACTAACTGACGTGTAAGGCGGTAAACGGGTGACCCGCATTTTACGGGTGTGTTAATTATTAATTACGCTTTTTTCTACAACGTGCATTAAAAAATACCTTTTTGAACCGTTTAGTGGATAGGTACCTACCTACTTCATGCTACCTGTGTCGATTGATAACGATCACGATAATAGCCGTACCTACTAACGTACGTAAATGGGTAGAGGGTGGGGGTTACCTAAGGAGTAATGTATGCTAATCTCGGTCTGGGTAGGAGGAAGATGAGATTTCTGCGGGTTGTATGATGACTATACAAATGTTTCTCAGGGTCATAATGTCATCAAAACTGAACAAAATTTAGAACGGATGAATTTTATTATGTCAATATGTTATTATACATATTTGTGTCGGGGGAGAAAGGGGTTGATAGGTGGAGGGAAATGAACTCCTATGTTTTTTGCAGGATTCTCAAGTAGATATAGCTAACTATGCAAAATTTGATTTTAGTTGATAATTTTTCCTTAATTTTTATTTGCGGATAGGTACTCAAATTCCATGTCTCTAAAATATTAATATAAAAAATAAATAATTTATAAAGGTGTTGGATTGCGTGGAATACAGTGTCAAAATTAATTATATTTTATGTGTTATGTGTAAAGCATCAAATGAGATTTCCGCGGTATAGGTACAAGCAACATCAAATAGGTACCTACTCTGTTTATTTTCATCAATTATGCTTTATATTAAAACCATTCATTAATTTTAAATCAATTCGAGAACTATTTCATGTGTCTTTGCCCCAGAAGTGTGTAAGTAGGTACCTACCCAATACATTTTAAAACTATGCACAAACGATTTGTGTATCTATCCGATTTAATTAAATCAGGATATGTTTGACAGAAGAAAAACATCAAAACCAATGAAGGCACAAAATGTAAATTTTTAAGGAGAGAAAAAAATGTTAGAAATTATAAATTAAACAAATATAAAGAAATATACATTTTGCAATAAATTACGTAATACGTACCTATCATTTTTTATGATATTAAAATGAGATGTCGGTAGTACAGCGGTGATGCGCTTACCTGGAATCGAGAGGTCAGAGGTTTGATATATCTAAATGACAGCCGTGGCGGATTAAAATAATACTTACTAACACGGGCCCGATACTTGGCAATATTAGGCATTACTCACGTCAAGTAGTTACTATTTCTTCCGCCGTCCACCGTGGCGCCACTGCACGGTGAAGAAAATATTGAATCAAGTTTGTTAACGTAGGTACAGGTTTATTTATTCGTATCGATTTTAATTACTATTGTAATGTGACAGCAGGTGTATTTAATTCAAATGATAGATAATAAATCACTATATTATCAAATTATCTAGGAATATACAGTTACATACCTGCCTTCATATAGAATGTTTATTTGAGTAGGCATTTATCCAGGTAGGAAAATCTTATTGACTACTAGTAATTTCATTTTATTTTTATATTTATTTTTTTAAAAACTTGTCTAAAATAACTTCATATCATTATTATTAAAATCCATCCTAGAACAGGCTTGAAAGGGGCACTTAAGCCATAATTGAAATAATTGCATACTTAAGACCACAGGACACAATTTAAATGCAGTTAGGTACCTATCTACAACATCATTGTAGGTACTTTAATATAGGTAATAGAGGTAGACTTTTTTTAATTTATTTTATTTCTCATACAAAGTAGGCAGGCACAATTAAACAAAAATACTTGGTACACATAATGAAGCCATTTTTATAAATAGATAAAAATGATCAAATTATCTTAGTAGGTACAAATCAAATTGAAAACCCAAGTAGTACGTACCTAGATATCTAAAAATAGCACATAAGTAAAACAATAAATAATTACAAATTAAAAATTGAATTATTTAATAAATTAAATTAAAAATAGGAAAAAAATAATAATTGTAAAATAAATGTACCTAGAACATAACAAATTAGAGCCATAGTAAAATAGACTTTGTTTTCTACTCGAAAAATATCTGTTCATAATCGAACATATTCGCCTAATGTTTCATTTAAAGCAAATTAATTCTTCAATAGGGTAGATTATTCTGTAATCGTATTGCATAATATTTACAGTACATTTTGGTAGATAAATACCAGGGGCTTGCAGTGAGAACAAGAAGCATGACTTTTTCCTAAACATATATTTGTATTTTGAAAAGAAACCGAAATAAGAGATATGTCTCGTAATATTCCTATCACACTTATTAATTAAAATTCAGATTTTAATCATTCATAATATTCTGCCAGATAAATATTTAAATTCGATTTTTTTCCAAATATATATTTGAATAAAACTCAAGCTTCTTGTTCTCACTACACGCCCCTGGTACATACATTTATGGGGATCTGTTTTGGTGATTGTACTGATCACTGACCACTGTGCCTTCTGGAACTTCGTTTTTTATGTACCTACCTATCTTAGTTATGAGATGTTTTGTGAGTAGGTTACCTACCTACACAGGTAGATATTAACCTAGACTAAACTGATCGTATTTTTATGTTTACTCAAATATTTACTATGAAATACTAAATAGCTGGCGCGTGCAGTGGGAACATTGAAGCATGACTTTTTCGTAAAGATACATTTTGGAAAAATAATAAAAAAATATTTTTTATATGACGAGAAAATTACGAGATATATGTTTTATTTAGATTTTTTCAAAATGTTTGGTCCACGCAAAAATCATGCTTTAATGTTCCCACAGCACGCCCCTGGTAAATAGATAGTTACCAGCGTGTAGCTATCTAATCAACGAGGATATTCATATTATTACGATATTTATTAATGTCCTTAGTTTTCACGGCCGTTCAGAATCTGTGTATAGTATATCTGGCCCCTCTTCAGGCCAGAGAGGTCACATATACACGGCGGAATATCCCAGAAAACTATACACAGAACATTTATTAATGTCATTTGTAATGTTTACGGTGTTTATTTTGTAATTAGACAAATATTTTAATTTCATCAAGTAATTTTGTACCTACGCACACTTGCTGATTAGATAGTTGACATACGTTTGTCCTGATGAAGATGCAGTTGTATCGAAACCGGTTTATCTCTAAATAATAAACATGTTTAATAACAAAATAAAGTGGGTAGCGAGGTAGGTAGGTACCCACATAAGTGTTAAAATTAATATTTATTCATTATACTTGTTTGATTTTTTTATTTTTGTACTGGTAACACGATTAAATTTTTAATTATATGTTAGTAATATTATTTATTTATTTTTATTTCATAATATTTTAATAGGTGTGGTTTCCGAAATAACGAATATCATTATAACCTTCTCTAGAAAGAATCTATGTATTTTCGTAGCTACCTATAAATTCGATAGCTTTGAATTTACGTGAATATTCCTCACCTTAATAATCATAGGTAGGCATGGCTATAAACATATTTTATTATTTAATATCGTGACGTTATAAAAAATGAGCATTAAAATTTAATCAAGGCATCGCATCGCCGCTGATTCCAAAATGTCCGCTGAGAGCTTCCGTGCGGCGCCGCGCGGACCGACATAAAAAATGTTCAGCACTTCAATAAAAAAATCCGCACAACTGTTATTCTATCACAGCAGCGACCGATACGTGGACGACGCTGCGAACACCGATTCGTGACAAGGAAACTGAGAACCACGAGCAAAAATGTGCGGTGCTTTTCCCACGACTCCTTGAAAAGGGTTTGACCTTTTTATACGAAAGATTTTTATAGTCAGTACCTATACATTTTTACATTTTTTATATTTTTTTTAGAAAATATGCTATTTTTTAGGTTATATAATTTTAATGTATTTTATTGTTTATTATTTGATAAAATGTATTCTCCGCAGTGGTGCCTTATTACCCCCTCTCAAAGCCAATAGTCATCATAACGCCGTACATCGCACACCGATGATTCACGAAATTAGTCACTAGTATGATGTTGTTTAAGACCTGTTTCGGTGTGTGTTATCGGCGCCGATACGCCGTATCGCAGCCGGTACCGTTTGACCAATGAGAGTGTCCCCCTTCCAGGTTGCGCGCGCAGGGGGCGGAGCTGGGCGCCGAGCTGCAGGGCCTGCTGCACGCGGGGCTGGTGAAGCGCGAGCCGGAGGACCTGAGCAGAAAGGTCGTGGAGCAGCCCGACCAGTCGCCGGCGGCGCCCCCGAGGAACAAGGTGCGTGCCCCCCAGTACCGATAGCCCCCCTAGCCCGGTAGTCGTAGCGCGAACCCGGACGCGAACGGACGGTTCCCGCGGATGCTCACGTTACTTGCCACAGTATATACCATAACACGAACATTACTTTCGTAAACCGAATTTTGATACCATTTTGTTACGAATTATTTTTGTACAATACTGTTGTTGTGTTTCGATGGTGTTTGCAAGCGTTGTTTTACTGGAAAATTTTGACATTTTTTAAACATTTTGGTCGCACGTACTTTAAAAAAAATAGTGTTATTTTCACATTTTCAAAAGTGCAGTTTTCCGTGCTGGATTATACGCCGAATTTGAGATACTCGCTGTGTCGCAATCGCTTCTGTCGTCATTGGATACCGCTGTCAATTCAGCGCACTTACGGATTATTTGGAGTAGTGAAATTAGTAAATTACAGTCGTTTCAACACCGCAATTAGTGCGCCGACCCCCGGGCGAAGCGGTTGCGAAATAGTCGCCCGAAATTTCCACTACCCACTTCACTTCGAGTCGCCGCGTGCGAATCGGCCGAAAATATATTATCTCGAGGGAACTTTCCCGCGAGATTGACAGGCCCTTCGGACGCCCGGTCCGCGCCCTGTCCGCCGAATAAATTCACTTTTTCTCCCGCCGCCGAGCGGTGTCACCTCGGCGATTTATGTTCGGGCGGGACGAACGTCCACTTTTTCGGAGAACTTGAAGCGGGAGCGGCCGCGGACAGAAGCGCGATCGCGATACGGAACCCGAGATCCGAACGGTTCCGCAAAAACAACGAGCTCCGCAAAAGCGATCGAAACACCGACCCGCGAATTATTCATCCCTTGGAAGTTGATCGTACACGGTTGCACATTCGCGCGGCTGTTCGTTACTTCTCGCGCTACCCCTAAATCATTATCATATCGAGATCTCTGTGTGACTGTTTGTGACTGTCAGATTGAAGAAAATGAGGACACGAAAATTTTGATCATTGCTGGATTTTGTTACTGAACCCGTATTGGCCCTCTCGGTCGAGCTCGGCCGGGGTCCAGCGGACAGATAAGAGTAGATGCGCGAGCCCGGGAGCCCGCCCGCGGAGCGTTAGGGGCCGAGAGTTGGTCCGGCAGCGATCGTGGCTAACTTTTGGCCCGGGCCCACCGCGGGGCGGGGAGCCGCGGCCCGAGAGGCGCGGCCCTGCAGCGACTGGCTTTTGCAGGACGAGATGTACGCCGCGCAGATGTTCGGCGGCTCCGGCGGCTCCGGCGCGCCCAGCCCGGCGCCCTACGCCGAGCAGTACGCGCAGGCGCAGGCGCAGTACGCGCGGGCCGCGGCGCCGGCCGGCTTCTCCGAGCCCTACTACCGGGAGTACTTCGGGGACGGCTACCAGCGGCCGCTGTACGAGGCCGAGCCGGGGGCGGAGCGCTACGCGCGGCCCCCGTACCACGGCAAGGGCGTCATCGCGGGCGCGGGGCTCACGGTGGACCTGCCCAGCCCGGACTCCGGCATCGGGGCCGACGCCGTCACCCCCAGGGACCAGCCCGCCACCCACCAGGTTAGTCATCCTCCCCAATACATACTACACCGACAACCACAGTCGAAAATTGACAAAAAATAATTAATTCAAAATGTGCAAAAAAACAATTCTTCGAATGATGTGTTAAAACAATGTAACATTATAAATAATACAGGGTTATTTGGAAAACATTAATAACCTCGCGGAACTATATACCTGCCTTGATTATAAGTCGAAAATGTTCGAGCTATCATGACCTAACATCGATAGTTATGGACATACGCGACATCGAAATTTGCATTTTTTTTCAATATTTCTGACTTAGTTTTTGTATAACGTTGGACTATCATTACAGTAACTCATATCGATTGCGAAAAATTTATTCGTTTTATAGAAACCCTGAAAAAATTCCAATGGGAATGTTTTCCAATTGGAATTCGAAGGTTTTTATTTTTTTATTTGACTTGTGTTAAAGGGAATGAATTTTTCACATTTGATATAAGTTACATTTGATATAGTCCAACGTTTTACGAAAAATAAGTCAGACATATTGAAAAAAAAATGCAAACTTTGATGTCGCATATCTCCTTAACTATCGATATTATGTCATAATAGCTTCAACATTTTCGACTCATATACAATGCAGAAATATAGTCCTGCGAGGTTATTAATGTTTTCCAAATAACCCTGTATAAAGAGGCCTCTCTTCAAAATTGTCATTCTTTAAAAATAATGGATGTAAAATGATCATACAGAATTTGTTACTTACAATTCATGAAAACCATTACAAAGTATACCGAGCCCCGAGTATTAGATAAAATTATTAATTAATCTACAATGTTAATTGAAATTAAATCTACTATCGAATAATATATTTTTTTAAATCTGTCATTTTCTCCTGAAGGGCTCGGTATATTTTTAATTAAGTACATACAATATTTTTATAATCTATGAACGTGTTTGCTTTTGTTGGTTGATTTTGTTAGTTGAATGTGTGCTTGTGAGCAGTTATACAGAATGTTTCCCCGTTTATGTCATACTTCTAATAAATTCAGTTTTAATTCAATCAGAACAAACGCAGGAAGATTTCACAATAAATCTAAAATCCTATTAAAATATTTCCCAGGCGCAAAAATCCGTATTATTCAATAAAAACGTTTTTCAAACATAATAAATTACGGTCGAAGCTTTTAGTAAACACTTTTTAACCAACAATATTATTTTGTTAACAACCTAATAATAATATTTTTGACATAACTTACAATAATTTATGGGAATGAAAAACTAACCAACACAGCGATAAATAAAGATGTACGAATTTACCATATGGCGATTTGTTGAAAATAATTCTAAAAGATGCTGAAATTTTCGTCGTTAAATTAAATCTGTAATTTTTTTCCGTGTTCATTTTAAGAATATATTGTCAGCGCTAGTGCCATTTATTTTAATTAGATCGCGTTAAATATTACGAATGTAATTTTATCATATTTATACGTGGGCGCTACCATGACACCTTTATCAAAAATAATGAAATAAATATTTCAGTAGTCTCTTTTAGATCACTTTACATTGTAGGTAACTATTACTCAAATAAAAAAAATAATTGATTTTCGTGATGAGCTAAACTGGTGTTGTGACTGATTGTGTGACTTTTTATTCCATCGGCGTGCAATCACAATTTATATTAATTATAATATTTTATCATTTATATTACCTATAATATTTTTCATATTTTAAAATAGGCATCAGATTAGTTCTGTCAAGTTAAATTTAATTTTGCTTTTTTTTAATATATATATACAATTCTTGCTTCAGTGTAGGTAGGTACTGAATGCACGCACAATATTTTTATTCGTACAACTGTTCTGAGAACACAATTACTGGATTTGTCCACTGCGGAATTATTACTTAATTAAGATAAATTATACCTAGAAGTCTCACAGAGACGAAGCTATTTATACGAGAGACGTGTATGGAAGTCTTTTATACGATGTCCTACAACCTAAATATTCAAAAAAATAATGCTTAATGCTCCACAATAAAAATGTATCGGTATCATTACCAGCTGCGAAATCAATGTATATTTCATGAGTAGGACTACAAATACATCTAGCATAGTCCCTTCAAATATATGGATGTTTTCAATTTCGGAACAATACAACTTCAAAAAAAAATTAAAGTGTGTATATTCTTACGATGGAATTTGTGAACGTTACATTGTGTAGAGTGATAACTTAAGCCAGCTCATACAGGTTGCAAGCCCTGGGCCATCGTGTAAAAGACTTCCATACACGTTTCTCATAAAAAATGCTTCGTCTCTGTGAGACTTCCATAATTTATCTTAATTAAATGACATTTAATTTTTGGGTTTCTAGTGTGGGTATCGGTGATCGTTACAAGTGAACACAAGTCTAACAATCACGGTTAAAATAATGGTTTAGCTGATCACTTATTGATTTATCGTTAAAATGATCTTCAGTGTGTGTTACAATATATCTTCCTAGTCGATAGTTTTTATATCGCTCAGTAGATGCAATTACCTAGAAATATAACATTGTTTAATATCTGCAATAAAATGTATTTAGGCGGGAGTAGAATCGAGAACGATGTAGGCGGATGTAGAGGAGTCGATTGGCTCGCGGTAACGCCTTCTGTCTCGTGAATGATGAGTTCAGTCACTCGCTCCAGCTCCCCAGCATCTGAGGACATAAATCTGATGGAGAAATGTGCCCTGGACCGCGCCGCAGCCGCCCACCGAGACATGGGCGGATGAGTGCGTCCAATGCGAGATGATATCTAGATGGAGTCCAATCGGTTTGATCGTAACGACCTGAAAACTGTCTTATTAGATTCGTGTCTGTAAAATTACTGGAATGTTTCATGAGTAATGCAAACAATCCAATATGATTTGTGGTTACATTATTGCTTATCCTGTATCAAAATAATTAAATCAGGGAGCAATCTGTTAACGTACACTTTAGCTACAGATCCAGTAAGTATAACCGACGGAAATAGCGTAGAAGTAGATTGTAAAATAATTTTTACATTATTTAAAATAATATCGATTATTGAAACGTAATATCTGTTTGTTCTGCTGATGTAATTGCACTTTGTAGGTAAATATTTAAACAATAAAACATAATTACTTTATCTTAGAACATAGGTATATGCTCGTACAAATAGTTTATTAAATACACATAAAATCTATACCCATCGCACTACATAATTTTATCAATATACCAGCATTATATAACAACAATAACAATAAACGTAACATTTTATAATACACACAGTGTAATAAAAACACAGCAGTGTGGGTGTCCCTTTGTTGTTAACACTTTGTAGTATTTAGCGGTGATGAATTATAAAGGCTCTCCCACACAACACGTCCTGAAATCGCAACCGTGTTTTCTTATTTCCGATTTTCGTGTTAGCCGCGGTCCGTGGGACGTAAATTTATACGTGCATCAATTGTATCAATGGCCTTGGTGACGTGCGGGGTCCGCTGGACCGCTCCCGGCCGACCGCAGAGTGCCCAGGTGTGGGATAGGAAACCCTGGTGGGCTCAGGAACAGAGATTAAGGCTCTTTTTATTCGTCAACGCCTCTCATTTTGAGGTTTAAGACAAGAGGTGGATTTATTGCGTGTAACAAAATCACCTCGAGACTGCGTGAATCACATTGAGAGATTTTCATACTTATGTATATTAATGTTATATAAGTACCTATTATACAGAAATCAAAATGCTGTGATGTAAATAAACTTGGTATTCTACAATAGTTCACTATTTCTGTATACAACCTCATTAAAACCAATTTACAGTAGTTATTACAACAATGCGTTAAACGTAATTAATTACAACAAAATATTCAGTATAATATATGAATTTTTAAGGGATGTCTGTGTTGGCATGAATTTGTTGTGTATGTGCCATTTTATTACTAAGAGTATGCAGTTCATGTTATGTAAATAGTTAAGCATATTAAGGCGAATATTTTTAGTAATTAATGCATGTTGATAGAAATGATTTTAGTCAATCTTACAAAAAAGTGAGGTGTTTAAAGAATCTTTGATAGTATGTGTGCTCTCATCATCATCCATTCGGCGTCATCATATAAGTAACTCAGAAAATATAAGTAAAAAACGATATGTCATAATGTGTAACCTGAAATATTTAGTTTCAAATGCTTAGCGATGAACGCTATTTCTGACTATTATTCGGAGTTCTTTCATGTCTAGTATTCAGAATATACCATCTTGTCATCTCAAAAAATATTTTTTGTATCAGTTTGCGCAATAGAAATATGTCTAAAAATAAATGCGATATTTTTAATAATCATGCGAATTTGTATAATCTTTTATGCGAAATAAGGGATACATTTATTTGTAATACTAAATGAATAAAAATATATTTGTTTCTGTTGCAGACAATCCATATAATTTCTTCTACGAAAATATAATATAAAACGGATATATTCTCTCAATTACCCTCGGTCCATACTTTTTTTAAAGCCGATATAAGGCTTTTTTCATAAATTATAGGTCGACGCGCTAAATGATTTTTCAATAGATGGATACGAAGATTAATTACGTTGAACTTTTTTAAAGGCCGTGCGTGAGGCACACCGAAGTAAACACATATATGTCAGACTATAATTTCACAATACATACAACAAACACGAAATGGCAAGTAACGTGAGCTGCAACCTTAAATTAATTTATTAATCATATTTATTGGATATTTATTCATTCCGAGCGATTCATTTGTTTTCACGTATAAATACATATGCAATATACCATACGTCTTCATTACATAATCTTTAATGGAGCATTTGAAAAAACATTAAACATGTAAAAAAACTCAACACTGGGTATTTTGAGTAGGCATCTATCTAAATAATGATTACCTCTGAAATTGAAATATCTCCTGGTTCCCTTACCCGGCGAGATATTTTTCAAGACATAAATAAATCAAATTTCATGAACGTGGTAGCAATTTGGACACTGTTTCCCGCCAGATTTTGTTAGTGGCTTCTCCGAAAAAAATGGGTCGATAATTTGGCGCCTAATTACACATTTCTATCGAAGAGCGTTCCACCATCGCGGTGTAATTCGTGTTCTGGCAATCGTAATAATTATTATAATAAAGTGTCTGCCTTGGCGTGGACTTCTCAAGGTCCTAGACCTAGACAGATACATATAATGGCCAATGTCAAGAACAGCCGAGATGTTATTTAAATATGATACACGTCTTGTCAGTCTGCTACCGCTTTTATTACCTACGTTCATTTCTTTTACGTGCTTCAGTATTCTCTTGTGAATAACGGCCCAACATGTATCTCGATAACCATAGATAAATCATTAACGTATGGTGACAAGACAAGACATTTGGAGAGAAATCGTATTCGTTTCCGTATTACCCATATACTGTATCATGCACACACTTGAATAGTTAATTTCATCAACATTTGTCTATAATATCTTAAACAGTCATATTCATATACATGTATATGTAGAAAATGTTGTTCGCAAAACTTCCCGAGTAAATGCACATTATAAAACGCGTAACACTTTATATGTGGTTCGCGGGATGAAATGTTATACAGGGTGTAACAGAACTAGTCCACAATACTTTACAGGTAGATTCCTGCCTTGATTATGAGTCGAAAATGTTCAAGCAACCATGACCTAATATCAACGGTTATGGAATTGTGCAAAAGTTTGCATTTTTTTCAATATTTCTGACTTATTTTTTACAAAACGTTGAAGTGTCATTACAGTTATTTATATCGATTACGAAGAATTCATTTGTTTCAATAAATGTTAAATAAAATAATAAAAACCCTAAAACATTCCAATTGGAATGTTTTGCAATTGGAATTGGAAGCTTTTTAATAATTTTTATTTGTCTTGTGTTAAAGGTAATGAAATTTTTATCTTAGATATAGGTTACTGTAATGATTGTTCAATTTTTTCAAAAAATAACTCAGAAATATTGAAAAAAAATCTCCTTAATTATTGATATTAATTAGGTCATAGTTGCTCGAACATTTTCGAGTAATAATCAAAGCAGGAATCTACCTGTAAAGTATTGTGGAATTGTTCTGTTACACCCTGCATATAAAAATTTTGTGACAGATCGTATATTTTGTTGTTACAAATGTTCTTAAAAGTTTCATCCACATTTTTACACAGAAGTTGCTAATTTAAATTAATCTGTCGTGCAACCACCTAACTACACATTATTATTTGTTTGTTAGCTCACAAGTGTTTCAAATTACTATTTTTCGTGCATAACCCGCAACGAGTGCTTTTGTTTTTTTCAGCGTGGGATCTGAAACTATAACACGGTTACTTTTTGTTTTCGACCACCGAGTTGGGTTACTTGAAAGTTAAATGGTAGCGTGATCTGTCGGCGAACCGGGGAAGTTCACCAACCGGGCAATATTTCGGAGCACGTACTTCGTGTACCTTTTACAAAAACACTACGAATAAATTTTAGCCCTTTTCAAACGCATTTTTCAGGGGTTAGGTTAGGTTAGGTTAGGTTAGGTTAGTTGATTGGTTGGTTAGTAGTTGAGTAGGTTGGTTAGTCGAACTTAGCAGACTTATAAAGGAGAACAAATTTTAGTTTTTTGTGTAATTATTTTGTTAAGGATGATGTATTGGAAGATTATTGGATCTTAGCTATGTATTATTATTTTTTCTTCTGCAATGAGATGCATGAAAATAAAATTAACGGTCGTAAAAACTTACTAGTGTAAATCCTTAGTATATCTATGACACTAAAGTATCTTATTATTCGTCGGAGTTATATATTCTAATAAGCAGTTTGGCAGATCTACAATGTAATAAATATCAAAAAATTAATAAATATGAATAAAAAAAAAGATAGAAATATGACAGAATGCAAAATTTGTCCCCCCACATTTATAAACCTACATATAATACGCACGCGTTTCATCTATTGAAGCGCGTATTCCAATAGATTTCTTTCAAGACTCTCTCCTATGCCTTCTTTATTAATAATATCTGTAGTAATGCACCCTTGAAAGATCTTTTTACTCCCTTTATATTAACTCGTGGCGTCTGCTTGCTTGCCGGCTTGCTTGCCGGCTTGCCGTCAACAAAACTTTGGATCGATTTTTGACCCTTTTCCCGTGATCCAATCGAGCTGAAACTTGGCAAGCAGACTCGTGGCGACGATCAAGAAGATTACATTACTCAAATCTGATTCTGACTAAATCATTTGACGCTGGAAATTCATAAGGTACGATATTGATGATAATTGAATCTATCAAAATCTTGACATCTCAAAACATCTGACATTTTAGAAATATATTAAATTTCTGTAAGTTTAGTGTTATGTTATATGTTTTAATTCGTCTTTAATTGTTGTTATATTATACAAAGAAAGGGAGTATAATAAAAACCTGGTTTTTATGGGTTACTTTTTTTAAATCTTATATAACCCTGCAGAAACTAATCCATTCACTTATTTCGATCTCCTCGATTTTCTCCACTGCTTGTAATCCTCGTTTGCCAATTCCACGCTTCATTTACATACATCAGTGTATAATAAATGTAATCAAGCAGCTACCATTAATTCGGAAGACCGTGTTCTTAAAGGCGATCTCGATCGCAGCATCCGGATCTGGGGTCAGATCAGGGAAAGTTGGACCAAATTAATTTCGGCTGTAATCATAAATTGTTCTGCAACATGATACCATTTCCACGATGGATTTTTAAAATCGTGAATAACACCGGCATTCTTTAATTTGGTCAGTTTTATTTTACTGGTAATTATTACAAAGAAATATTTGTGTTATACATTCAATTCTCCACGAAAGACGTCGAGGGGTCAAATATTTAAACTTTGTCAGGAATCGATAAATTAATATTTCTAACGTTTTTAAAATTATTTTTATAAAATAATCTCGCTCAAAAGTGTGTGAATTTGTGGGCGTAAGGAGCAACCGAGAGCTAAAACAAAATTTGGTAATTTCGTTTGTTTACCGAATATCTCTCAAAAGCCTTTGTTATTTATTTTTTTTCACCAATAGTTTTGTTTTTGCACAAAAACGTCGAACCAAGTGGACTAATGTCGTTGTTTCTTGCCAAATTTTAAAAATAATTTATCATGCCATTTGTTCTTTTTCAAGAAATTAAAAAACAATCGCATTTTACTTTATTTTCTGACTCATATATTATTTCCTGGCTAGATATGTATTTACGGAACAACTCTGCATACTTATTAACTCAATTAGGCGGTCCTCGTAGCCCAGTGGGCATGACACTAACTTCTCACACCTAGGGTTCCGGGTTCGATTCCCGTGAGGTCACCATTATTCTGTGTGATTTACTCAAGCCTGAGTGTTTTGTGATGTTTTTCGCTTCTGTAATTGGACCTCTTGGCCTGTTCAAGCGTAAAATAAAAATAAAATAAATAAATAAATTAAATTAAAAAACTCATAACTCGATTTTGTTGACTTAATCGGTTGTTCCTTTTGCCCACGTAAATATTCAAGCTTTTCCATTGTTTACTTTTCAGTTATTTTATCTCAGTGTTTCTCTTTTAGATATTGTTTTTTGAGTAATAATACGAGTTTGTGTAGTTGTCCATTGTAAAAACAATGTACATATATCTAGGTATGTATATTATATTGAATTAATTAGTTTAGGTTACATAAAGTGATATTCAACTCAGTTAACCATAATTTTTTCCTCCTTTTTCGAAATTTCGTATTTACTTTTATCAATAAATGTCGATTAGCTGTACACAATAATCATTATGACATTAATACTTCAGCTCCCATTTATTCTTTATTATGGTCGTATGACAATTTTTAAGGTTACGTGTTACGTTTTTTCACGTAATAAACATAAAACAAAAAAACAAAAAAGTAGACCCAGTCTCGATATTTATGTTCGGCTCGCGGCGAGCCCCTGACCACGCGAGTGTGAAGCTTTAGCCGAGACGCAATTATATTTTGAATCGTGTAAAGCCGGCGTGTCCTTGGGTTTTAGTGACCCTCCCATAGCCAGTCACTGGACATCATAAATATTATTTTTATAAATATGTAAGCTAATTCGGAGTGGGTACCTACACACTGTGGTAATATCGTTTATTACATTCGGGAAGTCGTAAAACTAGAAGAGCGACGGGTAGCCTCGTTAATTTGTTTGCGCCAACATATATAACCAAGTGTAACGAATTAAACCTTATAACTTTGTACCCATTGGATAACCTATGAAGACTCCACCGGAAACTTACCACCAAATTGATTTTTTTTTAAATAAAGTTCTTTCTTAACTTTACTACCAACTCACTATATTGTTCAATGATGTCATTCGATGTGATTATTTATTTTTCCGACGTGCAATAATTGTGTTTAACCATGCCATTCAATATTATTTTACACGTATGAAGACCCCATGGCAAGAAGTTTTTAACTAACATTCAAGTCATTTTGAAATAATAAGACATTTTCATTTCGCCTTTGAAAAATATGTTTTATTGCTAATTCAAGATTAATTTTTATTGAATTATGTCACTAAAATATCAAATAAATATTTACAAAATAAAAAAACGCATTTATACACAAATAAAAATATACTAATTTTCTCTGAAAAAATGTAGTTATAACCATATTTCGCCTCTGGAACTCATTTTTAATAGAATAACACCTTTTTAAAATTGGTAAAACACGAACATCAAACAACCCTTCAAAGCTATCCGTTTTTACCATCCATTATCCAAAATTACAAAATAACTAGCATGTTAATTAATAATACAATACATGGTATGTACCATTTAAAATTATTGAAAAATAATATATAAGTACATATAATAATAGTCTCCAAATAAAAACAAATATCTGACAGTACTGTCAGAGTAAAATTTATATTAACCATAAATATTCCAATCAAATTAAAAGGCGTGTTATAAGATAACATTTTGTAGTTAACATGTTCATCCCTATGATTTGAACATGTTCTAATTATTTTTAAGTTCTGAACTTATTTCCAATGGAAAGAGCATATAAGTTTAGATGGCTTATTTATGAACTCATTTTTGACAAAAATGTTAGTTAACCACTTCTTGCCATGGGGTCTTCATATATTATTAACAAAAAACCTCCGGCATGATTTACAGTTTCCTAAAAATAACAGATTTTAAAGAGGTTGCGTACCAACTCACAATATTTTATTTATTTTTTTTATAATAAAAATTGATAGATAATGATTGTCCCGATTTCGGAACAATTATTATCTATCATTCGGAACGCAGTGTGATACCGATATTTTTAATTTTAAAATATTTAAAAATATTATTTCACATCATAAAAATAATAATACTTTACTGATATCCGCAATAAAACTGAGAAGATTTACTTAGTAACGTCAAAAAATGACATCACAATAATAAAAATGAATATTTATTGATGACCAATTCGCTTTTTTTTAAATTATGTGTTGACTTTTTATTTGTACATAAAAATCATTTTATTAATAACGTACACGCGTGAATTAAATAAAATATATTGACTATAAAAAAACTGGAATGAAATTATTCATTTTTACAATTTTAATGAAATCGGTATTACACGCGTGATCGCTGAATGTTATTTTATATTCGTCTTATCGTCTGGTGCAGAATTATACACTTTTTATAGCACGATGAATTAGTATCAACGATTTGTAAAGGCTTAACTAAAATGAATTAATATTTAGTTGGTGTGTATCTAAATATTACCTTGTTATAAAAAAAATATTTTTGCTTTTTACATTAATAATTAAATTTTCCTGATAATCCTTGTAATTTCAATGATTCCACAACTTTTTATTCTTAAAGATATACATACTTACATAATACACATTTTACGTAAATTTTTAAATTTGAAAAATCTTTTGTGAATTGTCTTAATAAAACTTTTTTTTTAATTTTACACAATATCATCTACAAAAAAACGTCGGAAAGTATTCTTATAAAATACATAAATCGTTGTGAAACACAACGTCTTGTACATACGTAGATATGACCCAAGGGCATGCAGTGAGAACATTGAAGCATGACATTTACGTAAACATAATACGAGGGTACGTTGAAAAAACATTTTAAACGATATACCTCGTAATATTCCCATCACTATTATTAATTATAGTAGCTGCAACCCGTAAAAAATGACGGAACATTGTTTCGCGTCTTCGCTAAGCCCTATCGTTTTGGCGGTCCACGGATAGGCGGTCGTAGCAACATGCGTTGAATCCGAACGAAATTACGAGCGTTACATGAAGTTACGGGACAGACAGACACAGACGGACGGACGGTGAGACAACGAAATATATGAAAAATATGTTTGATTATAAAAATTTTATATATCACAATATTTTGTCACATAAAAATTTTATCTCGATGTTTTTTCCAAATTATATGTCTGCGTAAAAAGCATGCTTCATGTACTCACTGCACGGGCGTGATAAAAATCACTTAATAATTCTTTTCGTAATGCAGGCACCAAGACTAGCTAATAAATTAAAAGTAGACGGTTATTTTTAAATCTATAATAATTTATTTTCATTTAATTTTGCAATTTCTTATACGCACATCATCGCTTCACGTAATTGTTACCGAATTTTAATGCATATTACGCGATTGCCATACTGCATCACATGCATTGCATGTAACATTATGGTTACCGTCTTACATTTTAGGAGCAGCAAGTTTATTAAGTATTTTTAATGTTTAAATCCAACCTGAGCCGGGCGGAAGACAGGCAAAATTTATTTAATTTTCTATCGATGTAACAATAGAAATTGGTTCATTTGTTTTCTGTTTGATAATTTTGCTAAGACAACAAACCAAACCGAATAATTAGTATATTTCAAAGGAAATGGACCCTTAAATTCAATGACGATGATGTGTGCATCCTAACTTAGGAAACTTCTGGCACATGACAATCAAAAAACCCTTTAGGATATGATTAGATATATTATAGATATCTCATAGAGACAAAGCTATTTTTCATATGGGAAATTATGTATGGAAGTCTTCTTGGGTGGCTTACGGCCTATCGTGGGACTGTATAACTTTACACTATATAACATTCACCAATTCCACCTATGATGGACTACTACGTTAATCAATATTTTGGAAGTTATATATATGTATGTTAACTTTGCACATCTTGTTACATATTTGAGTTGTATTTTTATTGCCGCCCTCTATGATTGAAAAATTGTCAGTTTTAGGATATTTTTTCTCTTCACTTCAATGTAATTTTCCCTTCACCTATGCGCATATCTTGAAATTTTTCATTCCAGTTTAGCACAATATTAAGATTCGCTACTAAAAGCTCTACACCCTGCCGTCCTGAATTCATAATGCAATCACAAACAAATTATTATGCCTATTTGTTTAATCTTGTATATACTTCACATCTCCTTATTCTAAATTATGTTTTATCTTATATACTTCACACCTTCTTTTTCTAAATTACTGTTATAACTTTAAACAACTATTATACTATGTCAATTCTATAATTATTTGCTGTTCTACTCTTTGAATTTATTGTGTATATTACTATGTAAAGGATACTTCTCTGACGTTTATTGAGATAAATAAATATATTAGATCGTTTCTTATTTCCTTAAGGGGGGGGCAAGGTTAATTCGTACAAAAAAAGGCATTTTTTGTGACGACACAGTTAAAATCTCTTTATTAAAACCAATGGTAATTAAAGTATTATATTTAAAGAATATTGTGTAAAATTTTCAAGACGAAATATTAAAAAATACGGCAATGGCAGCAATTATTCGGACGTGTCTCGGAAAAAAGTAGAATTGCGGTGTCCATCATAACTTGGTGCTAGATCTTCTGAAATCAAAAAATCAAAGTTCATTCGTTAGATAATAGATTTTTCCAGATAACGCTGGGAGGGTTTTTTGAAATTTCAATTTTTCAATTTTTTGGAACACTTTGAAAGGAAAAACGCGATTTTTTGCGAAAAATATCGACTAATTTGTTATTAAAAAATAAAAATAAATAACAAATTTGAAAAACAACTCTACAGCGTTACCTCGTAAATTATGTACAGAAATAGTGTTCAAAATTTCAAAAGGATCGGTGCATTAGTTTTGAAGTTATGATGGACACCGACTTTGAGAACGTGAGATGTGGGGAAAACGATTTAAAGTTTTGCACACTGTAAAATTCAAAATAAAACTCAACACTTATTTTATACTTACACATAATCGTCGATGCCATGTTCACACGGCAAAGAGCTTTCATCATCAGCATCTGTTTGTCCTTGTCTACGCAAAACTCTTCTAATACAATAGCACGTCCGGTAGTCCTCAGGTGAGCACGTCTCTTAGCTGCCCGAGCAGGTATAGAAAATCAGTCTGAGTATCGCTCAAATGTTCATAATTTCGTCAATTTTGCTCCGATTGACTTGAAATTTTGACACAATATTCTTACGATGTTATACATTCATTTAAAAAATTAAGCAGAAAAAAAAAGTTCAAAACCTTACCCCCCCTTAAGCGTGACATATAGAAGGACAGCGGTATATTAAACATAATTTAATAATAGTGGTTTAGACGCACGAAAGATCAAGAGACAGCCACTGAAAAGATACCACAAAAAACTAAAACGCCCCCACAAATATCGCGTCGTAGAGCGGTCCGCTATGAAATCATTATTCGGCCGACCAAACTTAATTAACACATCACGATCGCAGCTAACTGTGCGCGGTAAAATGCTCCACCCATCAAAAGCTCTCCCGCTAAAATATTTTATATATCCGCATTTTCATTGAGGAAACTCAAACGGGTCTACAGACCCGCACCGGAAAGTTTTCTGTGAGCTTTATGCTCACAAAAATATTTTCCAATTTTAAATTAGTACAGGGCCCTATCCAGTTAAATGGTATTTAAACCTACGGTAGTCTTATTCCAGTTTTTCATTGTTTCAGGAATACAACGTGGTATATGAGAATTCTTTAATTTTATTACTTGGTATCTGCTATTTAATAAAAATCTCTCGTGACTTGATTTAACAAATTATTATTGGAATTTTAAAAATCAAATTAGAATTCTTATGCTTGCCACAATCGATATCAACAATAATTGAAGTTATCAAAAGTTTAAATTAACTTTTGCTTCATTATTACATTCCAATACAATACGTTTTCAGAATATTCATCTAATCTTCCTATATATTTTTTTTAAGATCGGCTGGTTTATTTCTTTAGTTGGTTTGGTTGTGTATAAATGTGCTTTAATGCAGTATTTCCTCAAATCTAAAATCGATTGCTAATTCAAAATTTATTTTTAGAACAGTACAGAACAGAATCTGTAGAATAGAATAGAATAGAAACCGTAGAATATTGAAAATTAATTGAAATATTTATTATATTTTAAGAACAAACCCAATATAGTTCCAAAAGTTAATTGCAATGATTTTTCAGGGGTTGAAAATTTTACAACACTCAAACAAATGATGAAAACTCGTGTTTTTTTAATGTCAACTGCATTTGCATAATATCCAGCTGCCGAAAATAGGTCTTATTGTTATTTATTATTATTATATTATAATTTATTTATTTGACGTTAAACTGTATTTTATCATTATTCAAAATTCGCAAACATACATACATACATACTTTTTTACATATATTATTTTTACTTTCGCCAATGTTTTTATATTCAATAATAATATATACTTGTTTTTATACATATTTTATATTTATATCTACAATTAATTGATTAATTTTATAGTCATATAGTATTTTGTTTTATATTTATTGTATTCTGTTCTCAGTATATTGCAAACTACTCATTTCAGCACAGGTTCATCCTAGTGAGATGACTGGCTTCTTTTCTAACCAACATTATTTAGTTCAAGAAAAATAAATATATTTAAAAAAATAATATGAATAGTAAATAAAAACATAAATTTACATGTAGGTACGGAAGGACTATTTTCATTCTTGATAAGATATCCCTACCTACCCAAATAAAAGTGACTATAATTTTTTTTATTGCATAATTAAATTTCTATCGACTCAAATTTATTACATTCCAACGTATAACGGCTGTAAGGGGCAATAAAATAAATGTTGATATCTTTATATACAGAAACTGTTGATTTTGTGCGACACAATTGTTTATGAGTTCATAAATTATTATACAAATTTACATAACACGTCCCACAAATCAATATAATGTAGAGCACATTATTTTATTTTATACATTCAAATCGAACATCACTTCATTTTTAATCAATTTGGCGAGATAGATTTCAAAAAGTACAATAGGTACATGACATGTTCTTGAATACAAACAGTTATGATTTACATTTTGATTAAAAAGAAGTTGTTTGAATACTTTTTTTAAATACTTTTCTGATCAGATGCTAGATTCGGTCCTGCATTGCTCAGTTATTGCTGCGCCAATAAAATATACGGATCGAGTTTTATACTCGGTTACCAATCATTTGCCTTTAGTCGTAGAGTTATGGCCCATAAAAATGTCAAGCGGACGCAAACACTGCTGTCATCTGGTTTCATCTCGGCTGATGCATGTGGTACAGAGAGGGATGTAGAGAGCCAACAACGCCCATTAAAAGTTGTCAGTATTCAAGTTCAAATTGTAACATATATACAACTGCAACAGATAATGTCGATGTAAATTAATCAACGAAAATTTCTACTTAACTGAAAAAAAGTACATATTTTAATATTTAATGTAGTATCAACTACATATAATAACAAATGAAACACTTAAATGTCCTGAACACGAATCCAACTGGAGCATTATTATGTAATTCACACTAATTTCACTCTCTTCCACCTGAGAATCCTGCACTTGCAACACTTGAGACTTGAAACACTCTGTACTAATCTTATATACGCACGTCTGTGATCTAACTTATTTACTATCGAATGCCCGATAGGTACTCTCGTAATCTATTTTCGCTGGTTGCGTATCCGTTTCTATAGAACTGTCACAATAAAATATTTCCGTGTAGTGGTTATGTCTCCCTTTATATATAGAATGTCATTTCGCCATCATTCAGATATATGTAATCGACTGTCTTCTAAACCTTTCTAGTAATTTCTAATAATTCTACGTCTAGAGAGCTGGAAAATACTTAATTATGTGTAATTCTTTCTGTTTCTATACTCTCTATATACTAAATTTATATTTTAGCTTATCCTTATAATAAGGCAATAAGAGAGAACTCTGACAGTATTAGTGGAAAATCAACTATGTAAAGCAAAACTAATAATATATACATTTTTAATTCAATCAGATAAAATATGATAGGTTGGATGTCATTTATGATTAAAAAAAAACACTTTTTGTAGTAAGACAAGAAGATCACACTTTCATTTCACAGTGAAAAAATAAAAAACATACAATGGTTTAATAAATATATTTTTCCCAATAATGAAATGAAGAGAGATAAGAGGTAGTTGCTATTGGCTTTTATTTATGCTTTGAATATTTTTATTTCTTTCCACATTTAATGCTCAATATTTGTAGTAAAACTAACAATAGGTAATTTTTTTATAAACTTTAAGAAACTTTTTTTTACGGTAACATAAGTCAATAGCAACTGTGAGCGGGTAGTTTCCATCACGGGGTGGTAGAGGTTGAAAAATTCCATAACTAAAATTCGTAGAAGTTTACCGACTAAAGTTTTACAATTTAAACAAAATTTAAAAAAAACAAAAATAAAGATCCTTGCGTAACCGCGCAACATTAGCCGCGAGCTGATTACGTGTCGCACTCTAATTATCTAAAGTTTTAATTTCAGCATCTTACGAATTTGCGGACAGACAGGCAACGAAATTATTATATTTAAATTACAAATAACGTAAAAATAAGCCCTTGAAAAATAATTACGAAATGTTTTTTTTTGGAGTGAAACCACAGTTATGTACCATTAAATTATTTCGACATGGGTGTATATAAATAGTGGCAATTTTCTTACAAATTACTTCCTTACACGTCTGCCCCCGGGCGCCAATAATTGCACTCTGGCATTTTTGGTGATTTCTTCACGCTGACCATATCATAATTATTATTATATTTTTGAATTGCTAACTTGCCAAAAAGCTCGAATACCCGCATAATACGATAGCGCGCTTTATTTCACACGTCACTAGATTTTCGCGCATCGTAGTTTCTCGTTCTAAACTAGACAGTTGAATATATGATACAGTCGTCGAAGGGTTTACCCGACATTAACGATCTGTTTTATGGTTCGTCACGATCTTGAGGGTGCAAAATAATAGGATCCCTGCAGAAATTGACAAGACTGAGATGACTCAAAACAGTAGAGCCTTAGTAACCATGAATGGAAAACATTGCAGTTTCCTTAATTGAAGAAGAATTGTTTAAATTTAAATTTAAGTAGGCAGTGATTAGAGAATTTGCAACAGAAAATGTTCATTATTACTAATACACAAATATATATTTTCTTATTAGATACTTATAAGAGTTTTATTTTCAAAATTGTAATGGTTCTGGTTGGTAAACAGATACAGCGTGAATTATTTTTTATGCAGATTTTTAAACTCATTTCAATTCGCGCAGATTGCTATAGAAACTCGAGAGCTAGACAGCTTCCAAATAATTAGTCTCTGTGTATTATTAGCGCATGGACGAAAGTAGGCAGTAATTACTAGTAGGATTATGTGCATTTTTAAGTACATAATCAATTTTCTTTTCATGTGTCACCTTCTCAATTGTATTTGTGTTGCATTAACTGTTTGAATACAATTCAAAGGCAGGAATTACAAAAAATGTTATTTTCAGTCCTTCGAGTACACGGAGCTGTGTCAGCAGGGCGGGGGCGGAGGCCCTGGGTCCGTGACCGGAGCCCTGGAAGGGGGCTCCCTCACCGCCAGGGCGCAGCCCAGTCCCGGCTCGGCTGGCCGCTCCAGACCCTGGCACGACTTCGGCAGACAGAACGACGCTGACAAAATTCAGATACCTAAATTGTAAGTTATTTTTGAATTTAGTTTTTCCTATTTTCTCTCATCATTTTTGTGTTGTTCTTATTTTACTATTTTATATATTTTGGAATTTACTTTATAATATTGAAATGTTTAATGATCCATATGCA
Source organism: Agrypnia vestita (assembly GCA_016648135.1). Taxonomy (NCBI): domain Eukaryota; kingdom Metazoa; phylum Arthropoda; class Insecta; order Trichoptera; family Phryganeidae; genus Agrypnia; species Agrypnia vestita. The sequence continues at coordinate 74,266 of JADDOH010001468.1, forward strand.
GAATAGACGGCTTGGAAAGTTTCTAGAAAATCATATATGTTTTGATGACTAATCGACAGTTGAAATATTGACGAGAGATTTTGATACTCTCGAAGTAGTAAAATATAAAATATAAAATTAAACTTTTTCATTTTTAATTTAAAGACTATCGATAGGTCAGAATGACCCTAATGGATAGTCATTTAGGACAAGGTGATTAGTACAGTTACAATTACAATAACAATAACATAGTTTATATTTTCCATCCATTTTAATGGTCATCATGAATAATCTGTACAATGTCAACGACAAATCCATTAATATTATTAATTATAACAGAATAATAATAATAATAAGAACAGCTAAAATCCGGAAAGAACAATTCATTCGTTATTTCGTATAGGTATGTCGTTCATTTCATTATTACATAATTGACATATTTTCGGTGAAAATTATTCCGTCTACATTAATCTAAGTCTTATATTATGAACAGATTTTTGTAAATGTTAGAAAACTTCAATGTCTCTGTTATAAAATGAAGTAGTCTTGTTTTAGAACTATCTTTTAATGAGCATGATTATCTGTAACTAGTATATGCATACATATCTCTTTGCATTTAAATTTTTTTACAATAAAAACAAAAAATAGATCACGACCAAGTCAGCAGTTTATTTGAGATCATTGTATCAATCTTAATAAATAAGTCGTCTCACGCAATTTCATTTCTTTACAAGTAATTGTCTTCTTGGTTGTTATGTAACTATAACTAAATTATTACATTTAAGGAAAGAGTAATAATAAAAAGAATAAAGAAATGTTATAAAAAATATTCGATAAAACGGTCGGTAAAAATGGCTTGTTGTTTAATGTCAAATGCGTTCGGATATATGAATCATTGATCAAAACACAATTTTTAATTCTCAAAATCATGTTCTAATTTAAGTATTCCCACGCTGCACACCTGTGTTTACCATTTTTCTTTGTCTGTTTCAACGCCGTCATTATCTACGATTGCTTGTAAATTTTTGCATCGATGGTTAATTAATCGACAGTAGATCGCTGAAAATATTAGCCGCGTATTTTTTCAGCTCGAATACAAATATAATTGCAGGTTTGTCATACGCGGCACAATCAGCACCCCTTAGGACTGTTGTTATTTCAATGCTGCAGTTTCCTGTTTTAACCGCGTTAATTACACTTTCCGTCGATAACGCCTCCTGTCTAACGATTCGAAAATTCAAATTCCAGGTCCGGTTTGAATTGTATTTTTCGGTAAAATGACAGTTCCAGTGAATGATTATTTCAAAATCTTTGTAAATAATGTACCTAATATGCTTTTAATAAAGCAGATACATAGTAGAGTTATTTTTCGACTGTTTTATTACATTATTAAAATAAAATATTGTTTAAAATATGATCTAAATACAAATACCTATCAACAAATTATATATATTTTTCAATTTTTCGAATTTTCTGGATCGGTCCTGTTTTGTCTTATAAGGTGGGTGGTAGGTACCCACAATCGTATGTTAATTCATTGATACCATTATCTTTGTGAATTATTGGAATACATTCTGCCGACAAAATATTGATAAAAATAAAACCTATTTGACATACATAAGCATTTAATTAATTACTTAAATACTTATCACGCTTACTTAATTAATGGATGCGCTTTACGTTAAGTTTGTTAAAGAAAATAATATAATTACAGTAGATAATTTTAAAGATAAACGTTGTTTTGCCTACTACAAAGTCACTCCTTATATTTAGTAGTTTTAATAGTATAATAAAATAATGCAATATAATATAAATTATTATTTCACACGAACCTTGATGTATTTGTATATGATATGTAAGTATGTATTTAATATAGTGATGAGTTTTGATTAATATTTAATCATAACGATGATTTTTATGTGTGGTTTTTCGTTGAATTACGAATAATCACAGTTTTATTATTTTTTTATTATTAATTTTATAGATTATACGTATAATTTATTTTATAACATTGTTAACTATCTAATATAAACAATCAAATTATTGTTATACGCTATACCTCACCAACATGAATTAAGATTCATGTGTGTGGAGGGGGATAATAACTTACAAGCATAATATACTATTTATCTAAAATATCGAAAAATTTTGAATAAGCAGTCAAAAGGAGACTAAATTTAATCACAGAAGTCAATTCTACAATAAATGAGAATCCATTCTGATTCACCGAATGTATAAACATTTACAAATATGTAAACAGTTACAATCATAATTTATCTCATCACTTTATCACATCAACTTTTTGTGTTTGTAAAATATTTATTTTTATTATTAAATTCTATGTCTTTCCTATCCAGCAGGATATTATGTAAGTATTCAATTTATAGAGCAATTATTTTATATGTATAAGCTTATTTCCATTTTAATTACTGAAAAATCATTTTAAGAACTTTATTACAATTTACAAAAAGTATAAATATCATTCTGCAGAAAATTTGACATGGCGTAGTTTGGATTTTTCTAAATTAACAAGTCAAATATGTATATGGTGTACGTAGGCAGATAAGAGCTTTTATATTTGTGCGTTTAGTGGCAAGCTTACGAATTAATTCAAGCGATATGCCTGTCAAATTAAAACCTTCCTATGACGTTCTGGGGTCACGGAAACCCATTAGAGCCGCGCCGTCTTTACACGATAAACGCATTACCATATTATCTTTCGGCCTGTTTATAAATACTACCTGCTAGCCGGTAGCCATATTATATTCCGCCGCCTCAGCGCGGGCCTCCACCATTCGTTAACCATTAGCTCGACAAGTAACGATGACGTCTCCCTTGTGTTTAATTGCATCTTTCCAACCGAGGATTAGCGCCTATTTTTCAAACGATCCTTAAATTACGCACTCACCCATTTATCTATCGTAAAAACAAAATATAACGTAATTATTACCATTTCATAGAGATCCTTAATTCACAGGAATCTTTAAAAATGTTGTCGGATATCTCGGCAATTTCTACGCACCAGTCATTCACCAATAATCTGGGCAATCTTGGTTACTTTCAGAGCCCAAAGCCTTTCAGTATACTATTTAAAATGGGTACTGTCTTTAAGTATTCCTGATTTCAGACACTTAATTATATAATTAATTATATAGATAAGGGAGAACTATTCTTACACACTTATTCAACGTATTTTTCAGAAATGTGGTCTCGAGAAGGGGACTGTCTTCCACAAAATGGATAGATCAAATAAAATTAATGCCAACGTCCTGTGTAAAGGCTGCGATTACCGTGGCTCAACACCAGGAGAAATGGAGACATATTGCGCACTGACTTTCAAATAAAACAAAGGATTACGACGCATAAAATTGAACACTCGAAAAAATACATAAGATAGGTAACAATAAAGGAGAACAAACTGATATGAAAAGCTAGTCATGTATTTACGTACACTTTGTATATGACTTATTTAGATTACTTATACCGCATGACTACGTATGACCACAACGCATCCAGCCTTCCACATTTAAAAGATGTTTTGCAAATCATACCAATTAGTCAACCCCTATTTTTTTAATAATAATTCGAGTACTAACTAACTGTACTTTCGTTTTATACCTACTCGCATTCTGCGTAGGTACTCACTCACAAGAGCTATAGCTAGACCGCATTCAAAAGAATGTGCGCAAAAAATAAGTGTATTGTTACGATGTAAAAATGAACACAAAAGTAGTTTTTCTAGTAAGTAAGTAACCTTTTTTAAACTAAAAAATATATATTTATTTGGAAAATCATATTGATGCTTGTAATACGGGCTTGTCAGGCAACTTTCCCCCGCTTTCTTCTTACCGGACAAATCTAGGGAATGGTCTTTTGACTGTGGTCGACCTATAACATCGTTTATTTCACCAGTTTTACTCTCAAGACGCTTGTCCAACATTGCAACGAAATTTATATCACGCATATGAAATAGTGGAGTTTACCCCGTTAGGTTTTTATAAAGAAATCTATAAAAAAATTCCAAACAAGATACCCTACTATTGACGTGCTTGCATAAATCAGAATCTTCAAAAACTTTATTACTTGATTATTTCAAACGATTTGGAAAGAAAAATCGTTTGATTTGAAGGTTATCTTAAATCTAAAAAATCATTGAAAGTGTTAAAAAAATGTGTCATACGTACGATTCTCCCGACGTTTTCCGGTTCGTTCCGGAGTTTTCGTGTTCATTTTATTTCTTACAAACAATCTTATTTATTTTTGATATCCAAATTTATTAAGATTCACCTGTTCATCGCTAGATGCCTCCGCAGTTCATTTTCTTTATGACAGTACATAAAATATTTTTAATTGCTTTTATATTTGTGAATAAATGGTCACTTTATCGCTTCTCTCATGCGTTAATTAAACAATTCTCCTTAATCGTATCCGCCACATGCAACTTACGTACATCTGCAGATTAAATGTACCTACCTTCGAAATAACATTTGCTGCAGTATTAATCGATGTAGTTAGTAACTTTGCCGTCACTCATTTATTTATGTTTTTAATGCCAGACCCACGACGTTTTGGGCGACGTTTGGGCGTTTGTGTCATTAATATGTTATAAATCAATAATAATAGTTATTCTTCTGGCATTTGTAAGTAGCTTAAATATGAATTTTAATTATATTTACGTAAGTAAGGAAGCTATTACATAATATTAATATTTATTTATAAGTATAGTTTACGTAGAGTATATTAGTTAACACCTATGTATTAATGATTCGTTTTGTATAATAAATGATAAATTTATATATTTGTATTGAAGAGATTTTTTTGGTGCGTAAATATCCGGCGTCACCTACTTGATTTTTCTGGATTAATTAAAACCAATTGTTATCGAAAATGCAAGATAAAAACAATTGTCATTCCCAATTACTTTTTGATCTTCGTCCAATAGCCCTCGCTTCTCACATACTGACGTCAACTTGGTAGAATAAATAGCAGAACTGAACCTAAATCGATCATAAAACATAACTTCGGTTCCAACAGATTAATATCATTATATTCAATCGGTCCTGAGTATCGAATTATAAAAGTATCAAATCGGGTTATGGGATAGTTAATATAAATACACGAGTATAATTTTAAATATCTCATTATCAATATTGGCTCAATATGGCGATTGGGGCCCGTTTAAAAGTTTTCCTCCCTTGATTTATATTTTTCGCCGTTCACCTGCAGTTTTGGATCTCTAAGGTTTTGAAGACATAATCGCTTTATCTTACTTCCCAAACTCCTGGGTCCTGTTTGCATACCTATTGTTCATCAATGACTTTGGTGTTTGCTGTTTTTCCCCACATGAAGGAAGTTTTTCTGTCTTTATTAGACACTTGGCTCATTAAGCATATTACAGAGTTCATTATCATGGTACCTGCGCCAACATTTTCGGTTTTCTTTCAAAAACTCGTTTTTTAATCATGACACTCACATATATACGTACTGATCTAACAAGCATTTAGCTTATAAGGGTTTTGGTATTTAATATACTTATTCGTAAATATTTTATAATTAAGGATCCGAAAGGATACAGATAAGACACTTAACGAAATAGCTAATTACATTTCAATTTTTACTCTTTCAGGAATAAATCTTGAAGGTTAGAATGAATGTATAAACTGTATACGGTATACATATGATAAGCGTCCTGTTCTCTAATGCTTTTGGCGTATTTCAAAGCACATATAATGATTCAGAAGACTGTACCGCTGGTTTTAATTAAGAACTCTATTAAGCTGAACCATATTAACAGGTACCTACCCACTTTAATCTTGAGCGACACTCTCCTTTTTATTTCTTGGTCACTTTGCATTTGCACTTTGCCGATTCAATCAGCAGGTGATTAAGCGCAGAGAATATGCAATTTCCTGCTTACAGCGATATGGGTTAATGCATGGAATTGGATATATCGAGCTTTTTATTTCATTTACATATATACAAAGTTAAATTCATATTTTGAGGAGTTATTTTGAGCCTTGTTTAACTAATGGGTGTAAAGGTGGTCAATGGTTGAATAAATAATAAATGGAAAACGGGAATTCTTCTTCCCACGCTGTATCTGGAAGCTGGCTGCACATAATTAGCTTGTTTTTGTTGACACCTAACCGGAAAAGTACGGTACAGCCGTTGTCTGTCTAAATCGCTGTCGCAGATCCTTCAGGCATGAAGTTCAGCGTCTTTCAGAACAACATTTTACTTTGCAGCAATCTTTCCTTGAATTATATTACCGTATACTTCAAACTGTGCCCTAGACATTACAGTTATCAGATTTGTTGTTGTTGTGGTAACATCAACAAATCTTTTTAAAATATCTTTATTTCGTAATCTGTACATCTTCTATACATTCACATCTCAAATGTATCAGTTTCCTTAGCTACGCTTCGGTAAGCATGCACGATTCCATTCCATAGAAAAGTACTGAGAACACTTAACATCAAACAATTTGCATTCGAAGCTCTAAGCTAAGCTCTTGCCTGCAGAGTAGACTGCAAAGTAATGGATCATTTCACCTTATTGGAAAGATACCATATGTCGTTTATACTGCATCCCAATTATACAATAAAAAAGCTTCGTTATGAAAGGTATCATCTTGACTGACGGGCATAGCTTCGTTTGCGTTGAGTTTTAAAGAATACATATACATATACGACATTTGAGTTGATTCAGTATTAATTATAAATCTCGTTTGTTTATCAATGATCAACATAGCATTAACATAGCACATATTGTAGTTTAATACCGTGAAATTGAAGAAGTTTTATCTGGATAAGATATTTATTTATCTTTAAGTTCAGTTACATCTGCATTCTTGTCAATTTTGTCCGCTAATATTTTTTCATTATACTTTTTAATTTATTTAAAAATTGAAGACTGACTCAAAAATTATTATTTATACAAATATATTAAAATAAAATTCTATTCTATAAGTATATTTTATTACTGCAAATAGGCGGTACTTCCTTATTTTTTTAAATGGTGCTTCAGGTTTCTTAAAATTATTTATTTTATTTGCGCAGCGACGCGACGGCTGCATCAGCTAGCATATAATAAATTATTAAATATTTAAATGAATTAAAATATGTGCACATATTGATCAAAATATAACTTATTTATTCACATATTCAAGAATGATTTAAATAAAAATATATCATTCGCTGTGTCGTTTTAATTTGACGAATGATCCATTAATATTTGCTAACAAGCAGATAATAAATACTTACCTACCATGAACTGCATTTAACCAAATAAATTATTAAGTAGTAATGTTTAAACAAATAAATGATTTATTAGGTATTATATAACAGCTTTTCGTTCGGGCATTTGATAAGATCATAACGAAAATTAATGTTTACCGTGTTTTATCTGAAAACTTTATTATGTGCACATAAGAGGCATCGATTTTCCATACGTTTTACATTATTTTATTATTTACAATTATTTCCTACACCATAATACTATAACATTTATGAACAAGTTCTCAAGACCGGACACGCTATATATTATTATAATTGATTGATTTGTTTAATGATTGATTCAACCATGAACAGGGTCGAATAGAATACCGTTACATATTACAATAAAACGAAATGTAAAAATATTAATATTTTATCTTCACATATTTTCATAATTTTGATAATAAGTAAAACAGATTACATGGAATTAGGAAAATTAACAAAAAAGATATATCTATTGAAAAAATATTCAGTTTTCATCGGGAAACGAAACCGGAACTTTTCCATGACGGGACACTAAGAAGCTATAGGTTTTTACAATATATATTTAATCTAAAGGATTTATTAATTCTATTTTCAATACCACAAAACTGTGTTCTAAAAATGCAGCTTTTCAATGCCTTTTCATTGAAATTCTCCCTTCAATATTTTAATAAAAAACTAATTATTACAATATTTTCTCATTACTAATATTTTAAAAAAGTAAACAATATTCACAGCCACAGTGTACGAATGATTTAACTTATTAAATTGCCTAAATTAATTAGGAGACTAGTTATCACTTTTTTGTTTAGTTCAATACCCTTCTCTTGTGACTTTTATATGTTTTATTCCAATAAAATAATATAATATAATAAATATAATTATATTATTAGTTATTTTATTTGATCTTAAATTGTTGTATTTGCCGATGAGGCGGCGTTTACACGGTATCTGGTTCGATAATTTAGTTTTTACAATTTGCGCGCGCATTTTACGCTGCCAAGTTATCATGGCGTCGGCTGCATTTCCCGCCGACTAGCGCCATCTCCCGGCGCGCGCGGCCCTTCCGGCACCCCGCGGCGCTGCTATCTCGATTGGAAAAATTCCCCTTCCGGTCACTTGGCTTCGCTTAAAGTATTGAGTTTCTCAAACACCCGCTAGGATGTCTGCTCAATTGATTTATAAAGATGTCAAGAATATTTTAAATATTATAATTAACCATTAAACCCTTTTTCTTTGATACTATAACAAGATTTCTTCCATTAAGTTCTAGTAGATTTATTCTTCAGGATGCAGGCGCACTTAAAATTTAAAATGGTACGTATTTGTTACACAACGATAGAGACACCATACATTGCAGAAGGTTTCGTGACGCAAATTTCAGAAAATTTCATTGCATTTCCTTCGATCGTGACCAGGAATTCTCAAAATCGCAAAAGTTTCGTAATGTAACGTATATTGTGGACGTGATAACTCCCGCAGTTATTACAATATTTTTATAAAACATTACTGATAAATTGACCTGGTGAATATCTCTAGCTATATTTTTTTACCAGCCTGATCCGCCATCTTATTTCAAAATGGCGACTGTTTAAAAAATTCCTAACTCCGTTTCCGAAGCTGGAGAAAAAACTACAAACACGTTCACACACATACGAAATCCGCCTGTTTTTATGGTCCGGTGGAAGAAATGCAAATTTTCTACTAACTGCAAATACTTAAACACTACCGCATACCTGGATCCTTTGTTTTGATAATACCGATACTATTTTATTGTTTATGATGATTTTTATCAAAATAATTAAATTTGTGGATACTTGGCATAAACAGGTTAGGTAAATTACTAAAAATACACCTGAGCTGTTAAGAACACTTAACATTTTTTTAATTAACTAAAAGCTGATTATTTTGCGAGCCTAGAAGCGGTATGCATTTTTCTTAAAATTAATTGGCGTTTACCTTAATAAGTTTAACCGATACAGTAAAGTACGGTTAGACTGCATTCATTTATCTAAATTACTTTATTTGCCCTCTTAGAAATCCCTCTCACGTACAACTATTTAATTAGAAATATCTCCCGATGCCAACGGTACATAATAACTCGTGTAACTAAGTTAAACTAAGAAGCCTTCGAGAACTTTGAACACGAATAAGCTTACAGTTAAGTCAATTTTAATGGAAAAATCTCGAACAAAAATTTCATTGTTTATTTAAGTACTTAAACATCACTTTTCTCTCTTCTGGGCTGGCATGCCACTATTTCCTCGTCTGCTTCTACACATCTTCTTATGTACGCTCGTCGGTTTCGAAGCTTTTAATAAAGCCGTTCTCCAGTGTTTTGAATATCTCATATTTCGAAGTCATCCTCGGACATCCTCCATCCCTGTTGATTTCCAAGCTCGCTTCATATATTTTCTTTACCATCTCCCCTACACTCACACGTTTCACATAATCGAACTATTTCAGACATTCTTTATTAATTCTTTATACCATGTTACACGCAGATCAACATTTGCTTTTAATTTGTTCATTTTTCACATATCTTATTTAAATTTTCCACACTTTGGCCAAATAAACAGTTTTTCCACGACCGTATTTCCATTAATTATTTTATTTTTATTTTGATTATCACAGGATTAAAAAATGCTCATTACTGTTATATCTCTAAAGTAATAACAAATTCAATTTATGAAAGATTTGTATACTTAAGTACGTATGTAAGAAACCCTAACATAAAATAATAATATAAGATTGTCAATATGAATAATATGCCTAAAGCAAAATAGCATAGCTTCGAGTTTTTCATAATTTAATCTTGATCTAATCACATTAACATATAATTAATAGTCATGCGCCCAGTACTTACTTTTGGCTTGCGACCTTTAGTTATTCGTTTACCTTGAATTGTCACACCGGTGCAGACGGAGCTTTCGTGCCGGTGCGATCTAGAGTCCACTCGGACAGACGCGACGCCGACGGCTTCACCTTGGCCATCGCAGGAAACGCGTGTCTGCTTCGATGTAGTTTAATCCGAGTGAAAAATGTAGGTAATTGGTCGAAGTTTGATCGATAATTTAACCACGTATGACGTCCGTCGAGATATTCCACTCGGTTAATCCCTGTCTCTTGCACAATACTCCGGACACGGAATATGCTTAAATAAAGGTCCAGTATAATAATTATCACAAGGTAGTGTGATGAACTATATACAACTACATTATTACATTATAAAATACACCACCATGCCCATATTAATTAGTCGCAAATATCGGGTATTTTACAAAGTTCTTTTGGAAACAACGATTCCCGAAAATCCTGATCCCAGTAGCGTCGTTTCTGGTAATGGCAGACGCGTGCAGTGGGAACATTGAAGCATGACTTTTTCTTAAATAATATTTTGGAAAAATAATTAATTTAAATATTTACGTGATAGAAAATTATGATGTATCAAAACGTGAATACTATGATATTAATTGTGATAGGAATATTAAGAGATATATGTTTTATTTCGACATTTTTTCAATATATTTGGTTACGTAAAAGTCATGCTGCAATTTTCCCACTGCATGCCCCTGGGTGATGGATATCGTAATTGCCTCCAAAATATTGATCACATACTTCAAAATAGATCAGAAAACTTATAAGATAAAAAAAACAACTCTTAAAAACATAGTTTTCGTTACAAATCCTTTATATGCGAAGTCTCGGTTTCCATTTTATTGTACTTTTGTTTTCTTGACTAAGAGATTCATTTATGTCACATATAAATAAAATTTAAGATAATCAAGAAAATCTCTTCTTCAGTATTTGTATTATTGTATTAATTATCTCTTGTTTTTTGATATGATGGAAATTTTTACAGATTAACAACCAGGTTTCGTTTTGTAGCAATTTTAAATTAAGAAATCAATTCTAAAATGTCCATGATTTTAAATTTTTTAGAAAAGTAGCAAAAATAGGTACCTACTTGCCTGGACATTTGATATAATATTTTTTTTATACAATTTTTGTACGCGTATGTGTGACCCCAGAAGTATGTAATAATGAATTGTCATCGACATCAAGTCGATGTGCAAAATTTCAGCTCGATTGTATCACGTGAAGTGTGTTAATTTTCACATCCAAGAATTCCAATAAAATTGTTAAAATAATTAATGTATATACATCCTAAATTAATTAATATACACATAGAATTGCAATTCTGGTATATTATAATAATATAATGTATCAGATTTAAGTAGACCATAAATGATAATTTACACATAATTGGTCTTCTTGCATGCTATTTAACAAGGTTACGTTGAATTTTGTTCACCATCCAGTTTCGACATCAATGTACTTTAAACGTGCTCAATATTTCAATTATTCTTATTATCATTCCTCTGTAACTGCGTTAAACAGTGTTTCCATGTTGTATTTATCGTTTAATCCAATCTGTGGAAGAATCAATTAATACCGTCGGAGAAGGCTGAACCAATGGCCCAAGAGAGTATTTTCACATCATAACCAAGAAGAACACAGTGTTCTTGGACCGATAACCACACCCACCCCGTTTTAACTGTTATGGGCCCTCTGCTTCATTCAGCTTAAATCGTTTATCCGCATTGTACCACAACACCTTCAATGCGATCGCACTATTTTTCTTCATATTACTGACATTTATTACATATTAGCCTTTTAGATTGCTACGACGTGTTCGACCAAATTAAACTCTCAAGTTTATAAACTTGCGAAGTGTGAAACTAACGAACTAAATTAATTACTAATTAATAGAAACACTTCCAGCTTAACTGCTAACTCTGATTTTGTATTGCCGCTAAAATTGTTTTGGGTCGTGTTTTTACGTCATTGGCATACGCGAGTGCAGTATCTGCCTATATACAAGATTAATATAGATTTTTAGTAACTTTTATTCTTATTTTATCAATTTGTGTAATAACCTCAATATATAGATATATGTCGTCTCGGACTTTATTATAGAACATTTTAGTTCTACAACTTCTCTACAGAAAATATTCAAATACCTCTTACCTTTAAGGCGGCGTTCGTAAAAAACGCATCGCTTGACCATTTTTTCGTCGACTTTGGTTGTAAAATGGGTCTTCACGAAAAGCCCTTTTGTTTTAACGGGATAATATAAAGCTTATGACCACCCTGAAAGTCCATTCTAAATATTGGTGAATCAATTTTTGAAATCGGATGAGTAGTTTCGGAAATTACCTGCTACATCCAAACATACAAACTCACAAACTTTAAATCTTTATATATTAGTATAGAAGATAGAGAGCTATCAAGCGCTCACTCAGGTTTTGTTTTGCATATGCGTACGTAGTAGTTGCCAATATACAATCAGTTTAAATCGTTATGTTCAACGAATATATATGAACGCATTTAATGAAATCGAGTAGCTTGTTGGTGTAATGGTCATGTCATCTCTAGTGATGTGTTGGTCTGTGTTTCGAGCCCTGTTCCAGGATATTATTAAGTTAGTCCTATTCTCACAGCACAAGCGTTTAGCTTATTTTGAGAATTGTAAGAATATTGATGCGACACGCATTCCGCTTTATCATCTCTATTTTTTTTTTTAATATTTTCTCTTTTCAATATCCGCTACAACCACCCTTCCACCAATAATTATTTGCATTTCCAGCTACGGCCATATTTTCTATATTTTAATGTAATTATCTTAGCACTTCACCTGACGATGAGAGGTTTTGACACTCTCGAAACTCAAGTAGAAAAATATATAAAATATAATAAAATCAAATGGAGTAAAAATTATTAGATAAAAAGTTTTCTTCCCTTAATATTAATGAATCTCATTAAGGCCGATTCCATCAATAATGTATTGAATATTTTATACAACTTTGTGCTACTGATCAATATTTGACCACAATGAAAAAAATAATTGCATTAGGCTTAGTTATCTCACTAGGAATCTTGCAAGGATAGCGAAGTTTGTAGTAGTTTTAAAAGGAGGTTCGTCTCATAATTGAAGTAAGTTCCTAGAAAAATGAATTAAAACAATTAATAAAATAAAACACAATAAGTACAGCCTGTGTAGGATCTGAACGTGTTACGTATTAATGTTTGGTTCAGTAGCCCCCTGGATGCACCGGTGCGTTAAATGCAATTAACTTCAGAAACACCCATCTCCGCGTGCAGCCTGAGCGATGTGAGGGACTCAGGGTAGGGACAAGAGAGCAGACGTCCCTGCCTAGAGCTCCAGGACCGGCACAGGGTTCTTAATCACCCTATTTCACCAATCACACGTGAATCTGAATGTATACTTGATTGGTTGCTGTTCACAAAAACAAAGAAAAACAATGATTTCGATCAAAGATAACATGTTTGGCCTTAAAAATTAGATGGCTCTTAAGAAAAACATATAGATATCCTAAATTCTTGTGATGCGATTATTTTTCATCTATTTTTTCCATTGTCGTTTAGTAACGTTGCACCATTCAATATCGACTTATTATTTGATATGGCTTTGCCTTGAAAAGCGCGGTTATTCAATTTCTGGGATACGCGATTTTTCCCTAACAATATCTTGGCAGACGATTTAGTCTCCTGAATAGTAAGCTAAATTACTAAAATAAAAAAATACTTCTCCAAGTTGGAATAAAAAATATACACTTAGGTACATCTCGATTTTTCTGTCAGTTTTCATCCTCATATATCATTTAATAAACAAAAAGAAAAGTTAAAGTCTTTTTACTAAAGCATGTTTCATAATGTGTGTGAGATTGCGATAAAAATTATCAATCATCAACTTCGAAGAAAAAGATAATTAAGCTTGTTTTTTTAATGAATTGAGCGTAAACGAGGATTTCTCATGCTCTGGATATTTTACAGTAAATTGGAAATTGCTGGAAGGGTCTAGAATAAACTACTAGATTCGCGACACGTCTGGAAACTAAAAAATGTATATAAGTGCGACCAGCGACAATAAATCAATAAAGTACCTACCGAGTGTTCAATAGTGAATAAGTGCGGCCATAGACTTGCGAATATCCTAGAAAGGCTAATATAAGTGGTCAGCGCACGAGTGATTAGGGCGGAATTATTGTTAAATAAAAACTAGTGCTCCTATTAAATTCGTGGCCAGTGACATTGGTAATAAATAAAAACTTTAATTAATTCCGTGTGTTCGACTTGTTTCCCACTGCCAAGATTCCGTGACAATACCTAGTATTTCTTTGATCATAGGTATTGTATATCTTCTTAAATAAAACTAATGTCACACTTTCTAAAAAAGTTTACAATAAATAGGCCAACGAATCCTCCACTGCCGGCTCTGTGCAACATCTTTTAAAAATGATTGCAACGAATAAACATTGTATCTCCCCGCGCTTATCTCAGCTCGTAGGGAAAATTTTTCATCTTGCGCAACTTGTGCAGTGGACCGACCGAGGCGATAGTTCCTATGCAAGAAATATTATATAAACAGTTTTCGTGTATCGCTATCATAATGACGCCGGGCATTAAATATGATTGAGTCAAAGACGTTAAGTACGAGATAAATGCATCCCGGTTAACGCATGACGCCAGTACCTGTGTATGATAAGTGTAATGGTTTTATGAATCTACCTTTATTACTTTTACGATTTATTTAAATTCCAAATTAAAACGACGTTACCACGTGAGATAAAAGTAAACGAACGTGAATCTAAATCATGAGTTTATTCGTAAACTCTTTCTAAGACATCTGGCTTTGTTAAAAGTTTTTTTTAAAGAATTATTTTCGGATATTTCCCTCCTCCAGATTTGGTCGTATTTGGTAATAATATCCATTCTTATCTATACTCTCCTTATATGTCTCTCTGTCTCTATTTAAACTAAATTGCTTGCATTTAATTTCGATTAATATTCAACATTCACCACTTTTATCCTTCTCAAACATCATTACCTTAGTAGTAAACATTCATTGTATCCAAACCTTCGTTAATCATACTACGCGGTGTTAACTTCTTCGTCACTATCAAAAAATATCATTACGCTTGTATATTCAAATTCAAAATTGCCAAATAAAAAATAAAAAAGATTTTAAATTAATTTTAAAGATCCTCCTTATTTTTATAAATAAGTCAGTATACATAACATATAGAATCATAATCAAAGAATTCTTCCAAATCCCCTTCATAACTTTTCACGGCAAACTTACAAGCAGAAAACTACGGTACAACAAGCTTTCTCTATAGCATGGTATAAGAACATTAATGATAGTTGCATTTGGATGTTTCTCCAATCATAGTCAGATAACATAATAATACTTTGAGTTATATTATATACATGTAATTAAAATTCTCATGAAGTTTATAAAAAAATTAGAAGCTTAACAAAACTTTGAAAATAAACCCTGGAAAGTAAAAACCCAGCTCATCTGAGCGCAAGATTGGACCCTACAGCGGAGATAGAAAAAGCCTCTAGATAGTAAACTATACGAATCCTAGATTCGGCATCCAATAGAGGCCAATTACCTCGACAATGATGCTTCGAAACATGTATGTTGCTGGTATCCCGGATCCGCTACTGCCCTTTGCCAGCGAGCCTTTGGCCTGCCCAATTGCCTTCGAGATCTTATTCAGTCATCCTTCTAGACCACCTATTATCTTCTCATCTGATGCCTCTATCTATTATATATTTTTATTATGAGATAAATTATTATGAAATTTAAATCTCAAGCTTTTTATATGACAAATATGTATAAAAGTCTTTATCACATCCACAAATTATCAATTTTTTGAAAGTTGTATATATGTTCTAAATCGATTTCTTTCATGTATTCGAATGGACAATGCTAGAAACATTTATAATCCTTCCCATGACATAGAATAGGTATATAAATTTCGCAGATTTATTATTTCAAAACAATATTTGTTTTATTTTCTTTTCGATGATTTTATTCTGATATTCTTCAATAATAATTATCTGTCCCATAAATGTAACAGTAAGACTCATGATGTTGTGCAGAAGAAGTGTACTTTGTGCGTGTTTAAAAAGAATGAAAGCATCGAGTAACTCTTAATCACATGGCCAATTGAGGGAAAGCGAGCAGGAGGATAATGGGGACGTATTGTGCCCAAAATTCCAGACAAATCAGGAGACCCCCACGCGAGGCATTAAACACAAGATGAAGAAGAGAATTATCTGTCAGTAAAGATGCATAACAGTTAATATAAACGAGCACTTTATTAATGGTGGAGTTGCTGCTACCGTCGATGAATTACGCTAAAAATAAATGAACACAGGTTAAACGCTCGTGCGTGTATCGCTTATACAATCTGAAGTTAAACGAGGCTGCTCGTTTATGTTTGCGAAACACTTTTTCAAAGCACCCACTTGACAAACAGAAGATCTCGAGGGTATCTTTAACGGTTGTCCGTCATTCGTCATTAACTTTACACGAGATAGCTTTAAAATATTCTTTGAATTTAATTAATAACAATTAATCTAGGAATTTTTTCTTTTTTCATAAACGCGTAATTTAGCTATGCGGTCATCGTAGACTGTTTATCCGCGAATCCGCGAACGTCGGGAGGCAAAATACTTGATTTTGTCAAATGTTTTCATGTACACCTTGTATATCACATCAGATCTGTCTTGTGTATATGTATATTTATATACTAATCGAGAAACTCCTGCATTCTATATTAAACTGTAATTAATTGAGCATTTGTGCAATATGTTGCTTAAACTCTCAATCTTAACAATGTATGTCCATGATGAGTTACTTACTCTATTAGCAGGTGTATATTATATATTGACATTTTTTTTCTTTTTCCTCTCTTGTACCAGGTATCTGCAAATTGGCTCGTCTCGCTACCTTTTACTAAAAAAAAGTAGAATATTTGCATTTCTATATATCGTAACAGAACGCAATTAAGATTAGTATATAATAATATATTTTGAATGTCTTCTATCTTTATTAATCCATTAATATAACCGTTTTTCTGTTATCTTTGTATAAATCTTTTGCTTCATTAAATTAATGGGCTTGAATATTTCTTCACCTCTATCGGTAGACCAATACTCCGGTCCACATAAATTTCCTTGAAATTATATTCTTAATTGAAAAGATGTTTAAAATAAAAGACTATTTATAATCTACACCTAAAGGTTTAATGTGTATATAT
This sequence comes from Agrypnia vestita, assembly GCA_016648135.1. Lineage (NCBI taxonomy): Eukaryota > Metazoa > Arthropoda > Insecta > Trichoptera > Phryganeidae > Agrypnia > Agrypnia vestita. The sequence goes on from JADDOH010001468.1 coordinate 91,640, forward strand.
ACGCGCGTGCATTTCTTCATACTCCTGTTTTTGTATAAATAAGATTTGTCTTTCTTTACGAGATACTTGTATACTACTAATTAGCCTTTGCTAACAGAGTTTGTATACCAATGATAAAATCTACGTAACTAAGTCTGAAAGTAAGTTTTTATCTGTTTTTATAAGGGAATCAAATAGCGTAGCATTTTTGAAAAGACTTTGAATTGAATATAGAGAAATCCAATAAAAACCATTATATTATTGTGACCAATTAACGAAGGCACAGAGCCCTTAAGCAGGATGCCATTAGTCCTTCCCTTATTGATATCGAAGAGCGCAGGAATTTTTACGATTCGTGGAAAAGGGGTAATATTTGCAAACAACCAGGAATAAATATTTTTTTTTAATTATAAAATAAATTGTTTAAGCACACTGTGGAATAAATACCTCCCCGACTATTTTTTAAGTTTTTTATTAGCAATTTATCAAGACTAAACTATCATATTCAATAACACGTATTTTCAAACAGGAGTCATAAAAGTATATGATTGAAGAATTCTTAATGAATCTTCAACGTTATTTCTGCAAAAAAACTTATCAATATTCACTCCTTGCAAATAATAAATGAAACGAAATTCGATTCATTGTTGACCATCCACTCGTTACGCCACTTTCATATGGTATGGTCATGCAATTGGCGAAGGCTGGTGCATTTCTTGTAGGACAAGTGCCATCCGAGTATTTTCTAATTGCTGCCATCAATCTTGCATCCTCGGAGGCCATCACCTGGCCTTAAAGGGTACACTTTACTTCGATTGAAGTCACAAATGCCTCCCTAACGACGTTTGTTAGTAAACTGTCTAATTCAGACCGCAACGCTGAGATCAACTGTCTCATTTTGATCATATTGACTGTAAATTATCTAATTTGGATAAATTAGATGAAATTAGTCTTAGTGTGATTTTTTTTACTTAATTTAAGGCCTCCAATTTCGGTAGCTTTTGTTCATTCCAAATCCTCTTTAAATTATTAAATTTCTACTGTGTCGGTTCTCGCAAATTTCATATTTTTACTGAAATTTTTCTTTATACGATACTTTACTATCATTGAAAGATTTGGTAGCAATTTCGTAGTGGAACATTTTGAGTTAAAATATAATTTTTATTTAAACTTACTATACTACATCCACAATATTTGAGTTATTTATCTAATCTAAATATAATAATTTTGTTGTCTCCCGTAACATCCAAGAATTCAAAAAAATTACACGGCTGGAGAGAAGACTCGATCCTCGAACGCGCGAACGGTAACACGGCATAAACTGACATAGCCACCACCTCTTCTCCATGGCCCGTCAAAAAAATGCTATATATGCTACACATTGTAAGGGCTTATCTAAGACGCCAACCATTAATATATGCCTCTTGCGTGTGACTCCCTGCCCTGATAGATTGGTAAAATGCTGTATTCAAGTTAGTTATTAACTGTACCTGATGATGAGAGGAACTACTTCTCTCGAAACTTGTAATAAATTTCTCAAATATTGTGTTATAATTTATTTAAAAAAGAATATTTTTTAAATTTCTTTATACAAATTGTTATTTGGGCTTAGTTTTGAAGGGTTGCATTTTTTAACGTTTGAATCGGTGAATTTTTGAAAACTAAACAATCTCTTAAGACGCGGGTTCTTGAAAATGAACGGAAGGCCCTGCGAATCGATTCTCTTGTTAATTTTTACAAGGACTCCCTCATCTGGACGGTCGGCATCTTTCGTCCCGTCAGGAATGGCCCGAGGTACGTGCGCGTGGTCCATTAGTCATTAGCAACGCGTTCGGATTCACTCCATAATCGGACGTCCCCGCCATTTTCGTCAGAACCATCGCCGATATCGCATTCGGCCAGTGGCGAATCCTGCGAATACCGATCCGTCGCCGGGTAATAAATTGATCATTAATACTGTTTAGGGTTTTTAATGAAACGTCTGGAGGCTGTGGCGAACCTTGCACGACTGCACCCTTCGAGAAAAAATCACGCAGGCTCTTATTTGTTTTCGCGTATCCCTCGTTTAGAAAATATTGTTAAATGGTCGACATGCGTGGTACATTTTTTGTCAAAATATTTTTTTTATTAAAAAAAATATAGGTATATGTGAATAGGTTTTTAAACATTACGCAAACTAAATTACACTTTTTAAGCAAAATAGAAAACAATGTCAATACTCCCTTTATATTAACTCGTGGCGTCTGTCTGTTTGCCGCAAAAACTTTGGATCGATTTTTAACCCTTTTCCCGCGATCCAATCGAGCTGAAACTTTGCAAGCAGACTCGTGGCGACGATCAAGAAAATCTATCAAATTTTCGTTAAAAAAAAAAATAATTATAGTATAATTTTGGATTTTTAGAAATTTTTAATGGTTTTTTTCATACAACTCTGTAAATTGTATGAAGAAACTGCGACGAATCTGGTAGACACGAACTTGATAAAATAAAAAAGGAAGTAAAATAAAAACTTGGTTTTTATGGGTTAGTTTTTTTTATTACTAAATACGTCACACAAATCTAATATTTGTCCAAGACATCAATCCATCCACACTGATTATCTTACAATAAAATCTACAAAATAATGCGCTTTTAAATTATTGTCTGATTTTTGTGGTTGTGGCAATAAAAAATATCAATTTCTGCGTAAACGTTAGTAGGTACCTACTTCTTTTTATTGTTGTATTAGATCTCGGATTCATCTTTTCATCTTTTCTGACTGATCTGTCATCCTCGCGTTAATTTTGTTAACATTAATACCTATTAGTTTTGTATCTAAACAACTTTACCACTGCAAAATAAGCATTTGTACATTATATCTACATTTACAACAACTTACTAAATAAACATACTTTTAAAACATGTTTTATGTCTATTACTACTTTAATCTTGTTAGATAGGCTGTATTTAGAAAAAATGTCAGCGGTGGGTATGCCGTAAGTACGCGACTCAATCAGCGAATATCTTTCATATTCAATAATCTGAGATACATTTATTATAGTAAATAATTAACGAGATTGCAGGCCGGCCGTCCCACATTCCACCTAATAAGTCTGGGCGCTGTACCTACCGGAGATATCTCGGAACATCCGCCTCGAGTGGACGCTGCGGATTATAATTACCCGTCTTCTATGGACATAGTAATTGGTGATCGGTCCGCCATCTTGTCTTCGGACAGCCGCGCGCTCAGGCGCGTGTCGCACCAGTGTTTTCTTTGCCTATGTTTGTTGGATCGCGTCGGAGCTATCTTTTTTCCGTCGAAAGTTTTCCCATATCTACGCCAGGTGTTCTCAGAAGCGCGCCGCAAGAAATTTCGTTTGCGGATATGCGGCCGCGGCGCAGCAATGCCGGGAATCAATCGATTGATAGCGAACATTTTTAATTGGCAATTTTACGTATCGCAACGAGACCCACGTGGCCAAGAAAAAGATTTTTATGGCGGTGTTTCGCACGAAGTGTTTAAAATAACTTGACAGAAATGACAATTGTTCTAATCGATATCGACTGCCTCCGTTTAAGTAAGTTAAGATATTTACCCGGCAGTGTTACCCAACGTGGTAGCTCGTGTTAGGATTTAAATTGAACTTTAAATGCTAGGTATTTTTGTACCAAAAATTATAACTATAAACAAAATAATCTTGATGGACGTAGAGACTTGGGTAGGTACTATTTTAAATTGAACAAAAAAATGTCACGCTTTTGTAGATTATTTTATATTTCAGTAGATCAAATGCAATAAAAAAATATATGCTGTTATATATTATAATCATTTTTTGTATATTTTAAACTAAGTAACCAATCAATGTATATTATAGATGTCTCACAGAGACGAAACTGTATTTTTATGGGAAAGTGGGTATAGAAGTCTTTGGGTGTACATAGGGCTTACGAACTATCGTACGGCTGGCTTAAGTGATAACTTTATACAATGTAATATTCGCCATTTCCACCCCTGATAGGATAATATCTTGTCCACTAATTTTTGGAAGTTGTATATATTTAAGTTATACGCCACGTTTCACGTATGAGTTGCAACAATCTTCAGCGCGGCCGCCACAAAGCTTTTTCATTCCCCTTAAATGACCACATATGTCGCTAATGAGACATCTATACTGATTTTGGAGTTTTCTTAGCAATATCCTTTATCTTATTATATTATTGTTCTGAAAAATTTGGACACACTCAAAATATTCTAAGTAACCAATGTTATAGTATAACATATCATTATATGTGAGGATTATGTGACAGCATATAAGGTGACAAATTTTGTACTACCTATGGATTAGACATTCAAAAAATGTATGGCTTTCGTAAATATTTACGAAAAAATATAAGTTGGAAAGTACCCAGTAAAAACTCGAAGAACCAAATAGTGTATGTGGAAGAGGCGTTACATCCGCCTACTCGTACCGGAAACTATACAATATAGTTAGTTACTGATGGTATATTTATTATTTTAAATTAAAATATTTTTCAGATTTTGTTATTCGTGTTCAATGTAAAATGTCCGAACCAACTAAAAGCGAGTTGTGGTAATGCGAATTGAAAAATACAATCAATCTTTTTTACGTCATTTTGTTTAGTATTCAAAAATGCGAGGCGGCGAGCCGCAGTGCGCGGGGAGGCGCATTAAGAAGAGTTTTAATGCAGAAATGTTAAATTGGAATTGACTCCATTTTAGTATAAAACTCCTTTACAAGTTCTCTGAAACGTGGAGTTTTTATTTCCCGATTCCTGCGCACAGAAAGCTACTGAATGCAAAGCGATCGCCTACAAAAAATATTATAAAAACATACTAAAAAAATTCTTTCTAACCGTTTGTTTATTTAAAATATAAGTATGTAAGTAAATAAAAGATCCTTAGATATTTAGGAAGCTAAATACAGTAGATATGTATGTGTTAGAACAGTCGAAGATATGATATATGTATCCACAAAAAACCCAGCAAGACCAAAAACAAATGATTTTTTGGATAATGGTAATTTTTATGTTTATTACATTAACGGAGATAGTTATATATTTTTAAATACTAACAAATTTTGTGTAAACCATATTAATTAATTTAACATTGACCAATTTCGACTCCGCTATATCTTCGTCATGACGGACGCACACTAACATTAACATTAGTAGGTTTATATATAACAAGTCTATGTGATTTATACTAATTTTATTAGTTTTTTAAAAATCTTAATTCTGTAGTGAATTATTATATTTTTTTTTTAAAGTAAAAATCATGTCTGGAAATTGTATTAAATCACTCCTCTCGAAACTAGAGTACAGATAAATTTTAACGTGTGTGCATAACAAAGTTCAATTTAAATAAATTGTATAAAATGTTATATAATTAATCAACCTTCATAAACTTAGAATTATAAACAAACAATTTACACACATTTAACTCTGGTAAATTGACATATTTCTTTGCGATCGGCTACCTAACAAACATAATATAAAGGAATCAAACATTGCTCGTAATTTATAAATGTCTATTTTAAAAAAATATAGTTTATTAATTACTCAAGCACTGTTTTGGCTGAACCACCCGGTCACATGCCCGCGCAGCCTATTGTTGCATTTTACCAATTGAGATGCGTTCGGTGCATTCTTCCTGCGCATACACCTACCCACCCAATGGGGAGCGCATGCCTCTTCTCATCCGCCGTGAAATGCGTTTCAGAGAATGTCAACATTGACAGGGTGAATCAGAGATTGATAAACCAACGATCGGGGAATAAAAACCACCACAAATGTATAATAAAAAAGCAAACAATGAAAATAGAGTAAATGTATAACTATTCTATTAATTTTCGAATACCTCGTAGACAAACAAATACTCGTAAAGATCTTTCCATTTAAGAAAAGCATTCAATTTAGTATGTGTAATCCGTGCGTACTACGCACATTATTTCGTTGGGTTTACATCCGTAAACACCAATACAACAAAAGAATGTGTCTCGTACGAATGGCTTATTACATACTACTTCGATTGTCTTTATTATATGAAAATAGGTCTTCAAATCCATGCGTGTGAATGGTATGGATAAGACTGATATGAAAAAAGTGACATATTCAAGAAGGTGTGAATGTATGGCCTTAAATCTTCTCTTACGATAGTACGAAACAACCGTGTGGTAATATATCCTCGTTCGGTTTTATACATTTTGTTTTATACATTCTAATTACGGTATAGATATGTTCAGCTTCGTCTGAAACGGTTTTAAACTTGGGCGCGCAGACGATGCGTATACCAACTATCTACATTGTGTGAAGTATCTACAGTGATTTTTGTTTCGGTTATTTATTTCATATCTTCTGCGATAGAATAGAAATTTTTATATTGTTATACTATCATGCATACAATATATGGGCACTTGCTTGTTGTAATAAATTAAATACATCTATAAAGAGTGTCTTTTCAAAATGAGCTCATTCTACATTCAAATAAAAATACAAATTCTATTGCAATTGGTGAATGCTTGCGAAAATTATATTCAGACTTGCTGAATATAATTTTCGTAAGACTTATACTACAATAGGCCTGGAGCCCAATTACTGAAGCACGTCACAAAAACACTCCAGGCTTGGTATTAATCACACAGATGTGTTGTGACCACGTCGGGAATTGAACCCGGAAGCCTCCATGTGGGAAACCAGTGTCATGCCCACTGGACTACGAGAGCTGCCTTTTATTTATAATAGTAATAATAGATTTTATCACAACCTTCCAATCAAAACCGAGATACAAGGTTTTTTGATTCAGTATGAACGATATTTATATTATAACCAGTCGATTATGAGAACACAATTTACATATACTTTTTATAATGAAAAAAATCAAGTAAATATTTTTTTATTTTAGTTTTAGTGCAACATTGCGTTACTTATTATATATAAAAAAAGGAGTTTCAATTATCCTTTTTTTCGATTTTTTCAATACGTTTTTTTGTGTATGCTACATATTTTCTAGTAATAAACATTTCTAGATATAATCAATTGCAACATTAATTCAGAAAAAAACTATTAGACGGCGAAAACTTATATGTTATTTCGATTAGTGTGCTGTCGTTTAATATTTAAATTTTAATATCATAAATTAAATTTTTACAAAAAGTTTTCGCTTAATTTTACTATGATTTTTGCATTTTTCATTTCCATTAAAGAGCGTGATCGTAGCAGTGGATACTTTCATTTGAATTGACGCAATTCTTCCTAGTCTTAAAGGTCGAATACATTGATAAATAATCATTAGCTGTGAAATTATAAGCTAAATTATAAGTCAACTCGCGAGACATCTCTGAATTCGAAATGTAAAATATTTCTCTTATAAAATATTGTTTATAATGCCACGCATCCGGCGTAGTAAAAGCTGTCTTTTTACATCTCTTTAATACATTTCATTTCATTCAATCTCTTTAATACATTTCCTCCGAGTGTGCAGTGAAATGTAATTCTCAGTATAGTTTTACTTTTAGGTAAAACGAATTAAACTTAATAACAGATATTTCGTGCATGATTAGTGTCCAATTGTGTAGTTGAATGCTAAAATAGCTACGGCGCAGCCTCTTATTATTTTTCCACAGTGAAGGAAATCGCTACAAGTACTCCCCTTGACTTATTGTAAGGGAAATAAAAACAAGATACATTTAATTGTTAATAAGACAAGAAGTTAACGATTCGATAAAAAGTAAATAATTTAAAAGAATCGGTAATAAACTAGCGGAATGTACAGTGTTCCTCAGAATTTACAATATATAATAAACATTATCCCTTCGTATTGCGTGCAAATATTTTCCCCGCGGGTCACTCGATCAAGTTGCCGTGAATGGTGTTGTCTCTGGACATTCTCAAAAGACTGCCACTATTGTTATCGTCATTTCAAACTTGATTTTATGAGCTTTGCTTAGAATCAATTTACAGAAAACTAATATTAATGATCGAAGCGAACACCAAATATAATGACATATTTGTGGTTTTTAGGTTAATTTTCATAGAAATTATTACGTGTCATGACGCATCTTTTGGAAAATTTTAATGATTCCCACTAGGAGATTCCGAAAAAGTTTAATTGCATTATATAACCTAGAACTTCTTCGAGCAAATTTTTCTAAATAATCGACTTTGTAAATATGTACTTATTTCGTACTTAATCATTTCCCAGCCTAATCAACCAATTGTTTTAAAAAGGCGACCGTTTAAAAAAAAATAATCGCTAACTCCATTAATGTTGGTTTTAGAAAAAAATTAATAAATGTATAACATCCTTTCCGTTCACACATCTGATACTTGCGGCCAGTGCCGGAAGGGATTTTTTCTTGAAGTTACATACTCTTCGAGTTCGCGTATTGACTCACGTCTCTCGACTCAGATATCAAAGTTTTGCTCATCTCAAAGTCAAATTGTTATTGCAGCCGCTCTGACGAGTGGAATGTATGCGCTCAGAAGCGGACCAGCTAAAAAGATCCAATAGTCTGTCATTTCCAAAGCGATGTGCGCCATTGAAATGCCCATAAAAATAATGGAATAAATATATTTGGCTTGGAGAGTTGGAAGAACTCCATAAATATGTACATAACATTTTGCATGAAATAAATCGGCGATCTGAAACAGCGAAAAGTAAAAAAACTGTTATATTTTTAGAAGCTTTACACGTTTGAACAATTCGTCAAATTTGATTTGTATTTTTATCAACATTAAGCTAGCACGGGTTTTTAAGAGGTTATGTAAATTTGATTTTGTTGAACATTTTTACGACGAAAAGTAACTAATCACGCTAGCTTTTTAGTACAGTATTATTTTATCGAAACATTTTTAACGGTAGAAGAATAAATTACCACAAATTATACGGTGGCTGTTAACGTATACCAATAACGTTAATGAATCGATTAAAGACCAGGGCAGCATACGCCGAAAGAGGAAAATAACTACTATAGAGTTTTCTCTTATCCACGGCACAGCTCGACGGACATTGATTGATTCCCGAGTCGCCAAGTTGATTGCTGATTAAAACATCTCATAACTCCTTCTGCGCTCCTGCGAACACCGACGGAAGAAACGGTCGCGGCGCTGTTTGCTTTTTATTCCCATTTGTAGCATTTGAATGCGTTATCGCCTAAAGACCTTTTCAACTCCTTTTCTCCTGGGTTTTCTTTGTGAAGGGCTCGGGGCGCTGCGGTGCGAGGAAGCGCACCGCGGCCGAGAAGAGGTCGTAAAAAAACTGCGAAACGCCACGGATCATTAGCATAATCAGCCGATTTGTAAGCTATTTCGTAATATTTTGAATGCTGATGGCCCGTGTAGAGTCGCCTGGAAGTTGTTCCTATGGCTAAATTTATTTCGTCTATAAAATCGGTCGTATCGGCTGTGGGAATCTCGAAATTAAACGCAGATTCAAAGGGCGTGCCGCCTCTCGGTACGGCGGACGGGTTCAAGATATAAACGATGTCAATTTGGATAATATGTTTAGACGTCCGAGCCATCCCGGGTAAATAAATAAACTGACGCGAAGCATTTAATCTATCCTCCCCCTCGACGTCCGCGTCAAGATCGGTGGACACCTGAATTACGACTCAACCTTTTGTCCTATGAGTTATTGTTATGGCGAGCAACTGGGACACGAAACGGAGTTACATACCGTAAAAAATGCATTTAAACACGTTTTATATACTGTTTATTAAAATACAAAAAATATTCTACTTTGGTAGAAAGCAATAACTTTGTGGTTTGACATATTAAAATAAATAAAAACACTTTTCTTTGTATTAAAGACTTATTATTGTGCCAACCGGTTTCGCTTAAACTTAAGCTTCATCAGGTCAACTTAATATTTAAACAATCAATACAAAGCAGTGCACTTATATATACTTAATGAGGGAGACAAAATATAAAATTACATAGAAAAAAGAAAGATAAAAATATACCATATAAAAGAGACATAATATAAAATTACACGATAATGACAAAATATAGAGAGATAGACAAATTACAAACAAGTGAGAAAATTGTTTGTAATTTGTCTCTCTCTAATCCATATGCTTATCTCTCTGTATTTTGTCATTATTGTGTAATCTGTCTATCTTTTACTATCGCGTAATTTTATATTATATTATCTTTCATACGTACTGGTATATTGTTGTCTCACTTGTTTGTAATTTGTCTCTCTATCTCTCTATATTTTGTCATTATCGTGTAATTTTATATTATATCTCTTTTATATGTAGGTACTCGTATATTGTTGTCTCTCTTTTTTCTATGTAATTTTATATTTTGTCTCCCTCATTAAGTATGTATAAGTGCACTGCTTTGAATTTATTGTTTAGTTATTAAGTTGCCCTAATGAAGCTTAAGTTTAAGTGAAACCGGTTGGCACAATAATAAATCGTGGTTTAATACAAAGTGTTTTTATTTATTTCATAAATATTCAATACTTTTTTTTTTTTTTAAATAGAGATGCGAACACGGAATACGTGTCACATCAATATTCTTACTATTTTCAAACTAAGCTAAACGCTTGTGCTATGAAAATAGGACTAACTTGCTGATCTGGAGTGAGGTTCGAACCAGTGACGTTTGGATCACGAGGCGAGAGTCCTAACCACAAGACCAACAAGCTACTTTACAATATAAATCATTACAAATCGATACCCGCTTAACTATTTATTATTCAATCTAATATAATACAGGTACACAGTAATGTATACTCATCTGCTGCCTTTTCTCAGGGTACTTATTCAGAAAGTTGCGTGTTAACAAATATTTTTCGAACGTGATTAAATGCTAGATTCATTAAGTAAAATATTATTGAATTATCAATAAATAAAAAGATTTACAATCTGTATAAAAAGACAACATTATACATTGCTGCCTGATTTTCTCAATTTATATGCGATGACGCGTTGTTTAAAAATCCTCTGTATAAGGTTGGGTGCAGCCAATAGATGAAGAATATCCATCTTACGTGAAAGCATTTTGCCTTTTTATAGCGCAATCATTCTTTCGTCATTTTCTGTCGCTGTACGCACTCTCGGAATGCGGCAGGTACTGCTGGTACTAGGTACCTACTCCCCGCAGAGAAAAATCACCGAGCGGAAGAATCTTAGGAAGTTTATTTTAAATCATCCAATTTTACTGTACTTATATTTTAAAACGAATATAATTTCTCAAACTTTTGAATGAGTCCCCATTACCGCACATACGTGCTCACACACATTTCATTAATTGATTTTCGAGCTCACTGTCCCCTATAATATTTTATCAATATAATAAATCGGAATGGTTTTTAAATTATTTACCTGAAAATAAATATTTTTAAATATTCTATTTAAATAATAATTCTTTATCCAAAAATATTTTTTTACTAATTTGAGAAAACTAACAAATTTTGTATAAACCACATTGATTGTTTTTAAACGTCTACTGGCTTCTATACACACATTTCATTCATTGATTTTCGAGCTCACTGTCCCCTATAATATTTTATCAATATAATAAATCGGAATGGTTTTTAAATTATTTACCTGAAAATAAATATTTTTAAATATTCTATTTAAATAATAATTCTTTATCCAAAAATATATTTTTACTAATTTGAGAAAACTAGCAAATTTTGTATAAACCACATTGATTGTTTTTAAACGTCTACTGGCTTCTATACTCTACGGTATGGCGTATATATAGTACAGTAACGAAAATTGTTAGTTTACTCAAATTAATAATTAAATCCAACCACAATTTTTCGACAAAAAACCACAAAGACACCAATGGAAGGATGAAACTTATACACACATATTAAGGAAGTGCTACTAAAACACACAAACAGGTGAATTTAATTTGTACCTCAAAGGATTTTCTAATGTTTTTATTGAAAAATCATTTTGTATGGTATACCAATTTTTAGTGACTGAATTTTACACAAATAAACATTCAGTTAATGTTTAATTAAATAGCGAGAGGATGGATTAAACCGCCAAAATTAATCATATCAATGGCCAGCAAACTTGGACAAGCGTGGCATATTACATTATCTTTAGGTCGTGAAAATTCGTTCAGAATCGTTTTGAGATTTATAAATAACTAATATTTTTTTCTTTTTCTCCCCTCAGATACTCACCCTGCGGATTCAAATATAACCTCGAAAGCCCCATCAGCAGTTCACAGCGACGAGAAGACGACCGAATAACATACATCAACAAAGGACAATTCTACGGAATATCACTGGAGTACATCCACGACCCAGACAAACCGATCAAAAATCAGACAGTCAAGGTAATGATCTTTATTTTACCTATATTTATTTGACTCGATTCATTGCGATGTTGCGTCATATACTCGTAAAAATATCATAGGTTTTTCCTTGATGTATATCTTACTATGATACGTTCTTCTCCAAGAACTAAGAAATGGTGGGGAAAATTCTTTCATAAATATTAAGGAAAATTCAGAAAATAATTTTTACATAGAAACTGACAAAAATTCTTTGAATTCTCGACAAAGAAGACTAAAAAATTATTATATTTAAAAAAATATTTTTTTCAGCACTGGAGAATTATTAAGTTAATTACAATTAATTACTTTATATTACATTAATTAGTATTAATATATTTTTATTGTATTTTGGTTTATTGTATTATATACAAATCACTATTTTGAGGTCTGCTTTTCCAATTAAACCGTTTTACCTATTCAAAACAACCAATTATCATCTAAGTGTTATTTCGAACATCTTGGATTTGCTAGAATTGGAAGCTTTATTACAATACATACTAAAATACGATTATTACGGCTAATTATCATAATTATACTATAAGAATGATTATAATAATACATAAATAATTATTTTTACTCTGCCTTGAAACAGGAACGGTTGCCCAAAATCCAGTTGACATAAAAATATAGCCCCAGAATATAATTAAATACAAAAACCATTTATATCGTTCGAAATGCCTAACCACTAAGTTATTGTTTTGGACGTTCAAAAGAATATATTCCACGCACAAGAACCTTTAATTAAAATTTGTTTAAATTAATTTAGCAATGATGCAACGTGGTAACTTTTTATATGAAACGACTACTTTAAATATTATTTTTTATTGTTATTGTTGCTTCATACCACCACACAAGGTATGCCATCCCACACTCCGGCTCGCTGTGATTGTCAATCAACGCGAGTCGCTTAAAACCCAACTGTCAGTTTAATTTACTTCTGTCAGAAGTGACTTACATTCAACAAATTGCAGTTTGATTAAAATTATATTAAATTCGTTTATCTCGTGACGCACAGATATAATATTATTTTGTTCTTCGTCAATCTAGGTTAAAGAATACTTTTAATATCATAATTTTTTCAGATCGTACAAACTCGATCGCCAGATCGTTCGAACTCTTAAAATGATAAAAGACCTAGGAGTGACTATTGATGACAAACTAACACTTTCTGAACATATCAGTTACATAATTCTACGGGCTTATCGAGTCTTGGGATTCTCTGCAGATCTAGTAAAATTTTTAAAAATGCTGACACACTTCTCCACCTATCTTGGAATATGGGTCTGTAGTGTGGTTCCCATATACGAATCAACAGATTAACAGCATTGAAAAAATGCAACATAAATTCTGCAAATGCTTACTGTATTTTACACAAAACGAAAAGGTTATGAAACTCCATTATATGTACAATCAATACAAGATGAATAGTTTAATTAGTCGCAGACAGGTGGTCGACTCATCCTTTTTCTACAAGGTAGTTAACAACTTAACGGACTCTCCGGAAATCCTCGGTCAGTTTGGCCTTATTTACTCAAGGGCTGATCTAAGAACAAGAAGATTACTAGCCGTCGAGAAATCCATCAAAAATTATGTTTTTCATGGACCAAAAAATAGAATTGCTTGCTTGGTAAACCAGCACGCTCCCAATGCCAACATCTTTGGAGGCACTTATTCCTCATTTGTGACTAATATTTCAAAAAATACTCATGTCGTATGTATCCATTGATGTGTTATATATATAAAACACTGAATTATATAATTATTCCAATTCACAATTATTTGGGAACTTGATACATCGCGAAAGCTCGCCTTCTAGTACGCCACGATACTGTGGCGAGCAGGGCACATCTGATAGCGTACAATATTTATATTTCCATTAATTTAAATACTCTTTGCGCCTTCGCAGAGGAGGGAAAAGAAAATAAAACACTCTCTCGGACCACCCTACCGTTGCGGAGATGGCTATCGAACCGAAAGATCGGCCCCTTTTTCGATGGCACAGTTTAATTGGTCGGAAAAGTTCGATTCAGTTCACAAGCTGATACTTAATTTTAAATATTTATACCGGGTCAATTGAAGGAAATATTCCTTTACTCCTCCGCGAAGCAGTCACGCACTCGAATAAAAGAATGAACTTGAATCCGAAAAACGGTAACTTATAAATTACCAACCGACTGTGTCCAGCGTTGTCCTGGATTCAAATTTTGTTTCGTTTTGTGCAGGTCCTAATGTATATAATATTTACGATATACACAAAATTTGCTTCAAGAAAGGAGATGATGACAAGGTATTTTAGTGCAACTGAGAAAATTTAGAAAAATTTATTATATCAGCAATGATATAATAAACTGTAGATACGTTACAAGCGCGAAATCTTGGCAACTCAAAATTAGGGTAATTGACTCCTTTGCATTTGTTATCGAACGGACGCTACGTCGAAAAAATAAGTCCCGGGGAAAAAGGAACACAGTATCGTTCACTATGTAAGAATGTGTTTTTTTGGTCACCGTGACTTCAAATTACCTGATTTTTCTGTCTACACGCAGAGAGTTTGTCAAATAGTGTGCCGTGATTTGTTCTCTTTCAATGCGATATTTGCTACATTTAAAAGCCGGCTAGTATGGGAATAACGTGTTTATATTATAATATGTCAGTGAATATCAGTGAGAATAGGTGAGGTGGCACATACATATTCCTTAAAGGGTAACTGTGCAAAATTATTCCGACAGCAAAAATTTATCGTTCAGGCTATGTAAATAATATCCACGCTCAAGCAAGTAGTCCAACTTGCAAGCCGATGATTTTGAGGTATTAGTAATTAATTATTAATTTCAAAATTAATGATTCTCAGCGCTTCTCAATATTTCGCGGATATAATGCCCTCCGCCTCTTTCTTCATTCTCTGATCAATACACTTTTGGTTTTTTAGCCGTTAAATGACAAGTCTCTGGCACTATGACGTGCAATAATAGCGGAACCATCCCTTCATATTTGAACAAATCGTAGCGCCAAAAACAATGTTATGTACAAAAACAATCGTATAGACTTTCAGATAATACAATCTAATCTGAATTATTAAATAATTAGCGACACGTTTCCAATCTACAAGTCCGAAACTACTGAAAAAAGGGCAATCTAATGTCTTGAGACAAACAGGACAAGTGAATTTATTTATTATTTAAGTAAAACCCTACTTTTGTACCCTATGGATAAATTTAACACCTGCAGCCTGCGTTTCTTGAGGGTTGCCCCTTCTAATAATAATAATTATAATCTAATCGGTGATTTAAAATCCTTATCCGCACGTTAATTAATTATACAAACATTTTCTTACACGAATCCGTATAAGGAATATATGTTTATTTGACATTCTAATGTAATTAGTAATTACACAATGTTGTATATATTGATTATAATTTATGTATGAGTATGATAAAGCACTGTGTTTTATATATTAATTTTGCAAAATATCTTACTACATTTAATGCCACGTGTACGTTTCCAACAACAATAATAATAATTATTATTATAAAACATGCACATACTGCTCACGTGATGCTGACACGTGATCAATAATGTAGATGGCACGTTAAATGCCTGCGCATCTGCATAATACTCGGATATAGGTAGCTCTTTCTTTTTTATTAACATATATTTTTTTATTAAGGATAAATTATAGAAGTATCACAGAGACGAAGCTAATTTATATATAAAAAAAGCGGATGGAAGTCTTTTATACGATGGCTCAGGACTTATAACCTGTATGAGCCGGCTTAAGTGATCGTTCACCAATTCCACCGTAAGAACATTCACACATTATCAATTTTTTTGAAAGTTTTATATATATGTTCGAATCAAGAACCTTTCATATATTACTATGGTCTCTGCTAGAGACATCTGTTGATTTTTTCTCATTAACAAGTTATTATACACAGCTTTCGTTACTAGCAATGATAACTCTATATTTTATTTTATTGTATAATTTTTAACAGAGTGTTAGTTAAATTAGTATAAACCACTACCACTATACTAATTTAACTAAAACTCTGTTATTATGTCTAACCACAAAGCTTTAAATATTAAAAATATTAATAATATTATAATTTTTAATAATCTTAACTGCGCATTCTTAGATGATTGTGTGTTTTTATTTTATTTATAGACCACTTAAATCTTCTTAGTTTATTCATCTTCGCGTCGTCACGTAGCAAAATTATGATTACAACTTAATGTTTCGATATAGAATATATAATCACAGAGTTGCTTATGTTATATATTAAATAATAGTAGCGTTCTAATGAGAGGAAATTGCTTGATCATATTTTTAAATTTGTTAATTTTTTCCCTTTACTAATAAAATTAGACCATTTTTAATTAATTGATTGGGTGATCAGGATATTTAACTTTGTTGATCCCATAATGTACCTTTATTTGGATAAAAACAATGTTCACAATAAATACCCAATGTTTTATTCACTTATTATATCTTAACAATGAATATTTCAATCATTATTGATTCATATAAAACACTCAGCGTTTCATACGAATTATTGATCGGCATTTGGACGTCAATGTACACTCGGTCTGGAATATCAGGATATCACTGGAGCCACTTCTGGAATGTATTTCCGCATTTGTTATTTTTCCATAGATCCACTGATTTTCTGATACATTTTGCTCTTTGTGCGCTAAATAAGTAACAGCTCCCAAAGAAACTTCGATTCTCCTTGATATTTCAGAAATATCTTCAAGTTTGTGTTTACTGGGGTATTATGCCGTGTTGTTACGACCTTTCGGGCCGACGTTTCGGATCCCATTGCAGGGTCCATCATCAGGGCTGATGTTTTGTCTTGAATGTTGGTGTTGTGGTTAAGTATCGGATTGTAATACCGTGCCGAAGTCATGATGTGTTGTATTGTGTTGTATGTATGATACATCTGTTGTCACTATCCCTGCGGGTCTGCAACGAGAATGACTTTGAAGCGCCGGATACCAAGATATTTTTAATTTGAGACCATCATCTCTATTAATGTTTATCGGATGCTTGTAGATTTCTAGTGCTTCCTTGATAAGACGCGCATGGTGACTCTTAGGCACGGTATTACAATCCGATACTTAACCACAACACCAACATTCAAGACAACACATCAGCCCTGATGAAGGACCCTGCAATGGGATCCGAAACGTCGGCCCGAAAGGTCGTAACAACACGGCATGATACCCCAGTAAACACAAACTTGAAGATTCTGAGTGGCCGTGAAAACCTAAGAACTTTCAGAAATATGTTAGACCTTTGTGTTTTGATCTTATCTCCAACAGAATTAATCACATTGCTAACGTCCAAATGTAGATGAATTATAGAGGCGGTAATCATCTGTTTCCGAGTTCCGTAAGACTTGAAAAGAAGAAAATGCAGAATGTAAACTTACGTGGGTGTGTGTTTACTGTAAGTAATGTGTTTACTGTCTTGTATAGTTGTACAAAAACTGTCAAGGGAAACTCGAGCAGTTCCATCATAAAAAAGGCATTCGTTTAGCGCCTACTTTAGTTGCACTTATCTGCGTGTTACACCCGTACAGGCAGACCAGCGTGCACATACACATGTAAGGGAGTTGTTAAGAAACGATGTATGTAATTCACGGTCAAACAGGTTTCCTTTGAAATCACCCGCTAAGCCACACGTTGTGAATTTCTAAATTTCTATGTCATTAACAAACTGTAAACAAGATCGATAAAAAACATACTTAATTGATTTTTACACACACTAAGCATTCATATTATTTCCAATAATTTAAGCTTATTTTAACTAGCCAATAATACAGCCATTCTCTAAGTAAATTCTTAAATATATATGCAACACGAATAACATTTAGCTACTAACAGCGGTTTTATAGCGTAGAAATGTAATTATATTTTTATGCTCTTGTCGGCTGCCATTTTTACTTAAATTGAAAACAATCTTCGAGGTTTATATGTTTTTCAAAAAGCCAATAACTGTATTTCATGGCCCCGCTTATGTGTGTACTACCACTAAAAACTATACATAAATTTAAAATCATCATATAACTACAAAATATGATATAACATTTGTCAAACGAAATAAAATATTTTATGTTTTCGTGTATTTTCATGGCCGTCTGATAATAATTTCCCAAAATTGCGGCTTAACCGACCGCAGAAGAATCCAGAAAAAAAATTGTGATTTAATGAATTTTTTCATCTCCTGCGTTAAAAGATATCTGAAAGATTCATCCACGAAAACCAGGTTTCATGTTGAAACTGTGGTCGATCGACCTCCGTGTGGTCAATTAAACCTACTCGGTGTTAATTGATGATTAATCTTGCGAATATAGTGTTAAATAAATTGGGAGTATAACCACAGTATACCCAAAACAGTAGTTTATCTCCGGCCTGTCGGCGAGTTATTAGCCTACTCTTGCATTGACGCTAGGGTTGTCACTTTA
Source organism: Agrypnia vestita (assembly GCA_016648135.1). Classification (NCBI taxonomy): domain Eukaryota; kingdom Metazoa; phylum Arthropoda; class Insecta; order Trichoptera; family Phryganeidae; genus Agrypnia; species Agrypnia vestita. The sequence continues at coordinate 110,386 of JADDOH010001468.1, forward strand.
TTTTTACTCACTTTCTTTTAACTCGTAGCGTCTGAGATTCCGACGCATACGTTAGACACGAAACCCGAAAATTTCTGTAATTAGTATATCTAGTTTCTGCACTTAAATTGCAAGAACGCTGATTAACATCAACGTAGACTAACAGTCTTTGTGATAATCAACACAACTTCACCTTCACCACAAACATAAAAAAAGGCTTTTTTTTCAGGAAGCGCATTTTTTTTCTAAAACGGCGGCTGCGAGCGCGAATGGCACCGAAGGCACGGCCCTTACTGCCGCCGCCTTGTGCCCCCATATTCTATGTCAATGTGTGCGTCACAGTGCGTGCGTACACGGCGCTGAGCACGCACGCACACATTCTAATGGGTAGCGGCCAGTTTGTATGAACTTTGTATACTGTTCTTAGTATACCGTGGTATAACTTTGTGAATGTTCAATATTATTGAGGGTTGAAAGCATTCTTGACGAATCAAGGCAGTGAATTATGTAGCAAATTCACAAAAGCGAAGAGTGATCTAACCAGCAAAGATGAAGTCACCGAGACAGTAGGTATTGTTGTCGATTATTTGTCATTATTCATATCAAATTCATTTAATTTTGCCGGATGCACTTTTCGTTGGTGGTCTTGCCTGTATAAAGTAGTGCGCACTGCGTACGTACTTGAAAGTGCAAGGCTGTAGGGTCATCGTAGAAAGCCGCCCCGGGCACAAACGGGTTAAGTCGACTAAGTCCATAAGACCACAACAGCGTAATGAAATTTTCGAAATTCTCCAGCGGATTTCTTAACTGAACCTAGTCTCACTGTCATATCTTGACATTGCAATGACAGCTTTATGAACATGATGAAGAATTTGTTATTACCTCCTACTAGTGTTGTGTTTAAGTGTATCGGTTTGTATGTTTTTTTTCCATCTATGCTTCATATTAAATTTATGGCATACGAGAACTGTAATAAATATTTTATTGAAAGACCGTATAGACCGAGAGATTTCTATATTTTAAAGCATTTTCTTCGATAAATATTTAATAACATTCCTACATATATTTATTACATCAGTACAATACTTTACTTTACTCTTATATAAAGTTTTTTGATACCATGAGTAATTTGATTTATCGACAGCCCCAACGAACGAGGCAGTGACTCAAATAAATCGATTTTTCAGGGGGATACTTTTAAGTTTCGAAATGGATTTCTAATTCTTTTTTGAATCTTCTCAATTTTTTTTGTGTGTGTAGGTAATATTTAAGACGATCTTACTAGTAATTGCGATATTTTATTATAATTTTCATTCCTACCTGCTTCGTTATTCTATGTAATAAAAATGGTTAACTGATTTACTAGTTTTGTAAAATTCATATTTTTATCTGTTAAATATTGCATTTGAGATACAGCTGTCTTTGCTGTAGGTAGGCAATCATGGCCTAAACCTAAAAATGGTTCTAACTCAAATACCTAAAATATTGAGTTACTGCCTCGTTCGTTGCGGCAGTCGATATAAAGTATATATGAATTTTTTACGTCTAAATTTCACATGTTGGTGCGACATTTTCATTCTATTCGCTATCATATTCAGAAGGAAAAAACTGTAGTATTCCAAGATACCGACGCTATATAAACATACTATTATGTTGTACATTCGTTTGAGTTATGCTACCAAAACGACCACAACATAATAAATTGTAATAGTCACGTTATGCAGAATCAATAATGGACTAATGATATTGAGCGCTAGTTAATTTGTGAATGCCAAGGAGAGGTGGAAGCATTCCTCTTAAGCAACTATGAATCACGGTGGTTTTTTCAACACCGAGATTTATAACTGACCATAATGCGCCTCCATGGACCATGTACAGAATGATGAATTCTGACGTGTCCCCGTGCAGCGTGGTCCTTTTTGTAACCGCCATGTTTAATTTTATGTAATCGACATTTAAATGCTTGATGGAATATTTGGTATTCCATATTCGTATCGAAACATCGACGTGATTGCGGATATGGCCGTAAGAAAGGCAAATGTATGTTTATCGAGTGTAATAATTTTACTCGAATAGGCTTCGACAAGAAATAAAACAGGAACACTAGAGCCAATATACATTATTTAAAAATGTATCCAAAAACGTATTATATAGGTTACATATAATACATAATGTTGCAAAATTTTCAGATACCCGGAAAATTGCTGGAAAATCATACTAGCTGTGCGTACCCGGCGTTGCACGGGTTGAGGTTTCCAAATTTTGAGTCCGATCGGTCAAACGGTACAGATTTGCATCGAAAATATGTCAGGGGAAGGAGAAGGGGTATAAGAATAGGGAGGAAATGTTGCCTATGTTACCCGCCGGGTCCCAAAGCATGAGTATACAAAATTTGAATCGAATCGGACAAACGGTGTGGATTTGTATAGAGAACAGACAGACAGACAGACAGACAGACATTGAGTTTTATAGGTATAGATTTAGAGTCGGAAGAATACATTTCTCGGAATGAATTGCTAAAGGAAGTGCCTGACGAGAAAATATCTCTACTGTTTTAAAAAATACGTATTTAGTGGATCCTGTTCGAGACATTTTTTTATTTATCAACCCAATTTTTATACAGTGCATGATCAAATGACAAAATATAAATTGTGTATTTTGATCAGACATCAATGATAATCTATTTTGATATTTTAGCGGCTTCTCTAGTCTTTCCGGTCTTGCTCGATAGCGAAGGCCCGAGCAACTGCAAATAATTTTACACTTTTCGTATATTTATTTGGCAGTTTGTGGTTTACTCTAAACTGCGTTGCAGAGCGTCGCTAACCACTGGTAAAAAAAAATTACACGTAAATTTAATTATTTGTAAAATAGATAACCTATTAAAAAAATATATTTAAATGATGCTCTAGACGAATGGAGTAGTACCTGTATTCAAATAAGCTATGGGCAACTACAACTTTTTGGGTAATAAATTTAAATTGAATATTCATTTGGTGTAATATTATGATATTTAAGAATCTAATTATAACTACAATAATTACACTATGAGTGTTATCTGATCTATACATGTACATATATAATTTGGATTTATTTCCAAGAAACGTTCGATGTATTTGAGGGAAGACCAAAGGTTTTTTAATGAACGCAATGCACGCGCCTACTATACATACAATATCTTCGTCCGTAATATTTTCACATCTGGACTTGACTGCAACATGACATGCATTCTTGTTGCATCTTTAGACCGCATAAAACTATCTAGAGAATTTAATTATCTCCTCACATAATCATGGGTACCAATATAACTGGCCAATCTGTCATCTTTTCCCAACCGCCTAGTTGATCCTTTATTAATCTAATTCACAGGGCAGTCAACATAAAGAACATACCTACATGTTATTGTATTATAGTTACCGCGCATGGTTAAATTAGATTTTAGATAATTTTTGTTTCCGATCAATGTACATTTTGTTAGTTATTATATACACGTACAAACTTAAAATACATTATTTAGGTTTGTTTCTATTATAATAAAAATATTAAAGAAAACACATCATTATTGTGAAGATGCAATTTCAGAAGAAAGGTCTGTGAATTATTAAACAAATTTTTATTAATCAATTAGAAAAGACATACAGAAAAACCAAATTAACGAAAAAATATTTTAACTGCCACCGGTATTCGAACAAACGGACCTCCATTCTATCCGGGGATGGCGCGTTATCTAATTTCGCCGTGGCAGTGTGGTAAGTTAACGAAAAATTTAACTTTTTTATAAAATTTTTAAAGCCTTCCACTTTTTATAACGCAATAGTCACATATCTTTCTAATTGATTAATAAAAATTTGTTTATATAACAAAATGTTATTAAATTAATTAAAAAATTTAATAATAATTTTAAATATTATAAAAAGTTGTAATTATAACGACATTAATACTACTTTAAAAACTTATTTAAATATTTTTTTCAAATATACCTATATTATTTATTAAATTACCTCACACTCTCAACATTCCTTCGTCGATTGGATGCAAATTTAACAAATTCTGCACAACTTTCATCGTCGTTTTAATAAATATATTCTCGTATTGGGTGGGCCGCATTCGTATTCAGCACCACACATTATTCTTAAAGCTGCGTCAATAATTTTAACAAATAGATTTAAAAAACTAATAATAAAATACTTGATACATAATATCCACGAAATACAGAGATAAAATTATTCAATTTTGAAAAAAATACATCATCGTTGTTGGACACGCAAAAGCACACTATTTTTTGTAACCTTGTTTATTACACGGAACTTCCATATTCACATATCCCTACTACCTTGTAATTTTTACATTTTATTATCCATATAATTGACATTTAAGATCTATCCAGCAGTGTTAACGATAGTGGTAACTTGTACGCATACACAGGTAGATATCTACCACCGATATTTAAATCTATGAATATTCATACGTATCTGTAAATCTGTAAATCAATATTCGTCGGTCAGTTTCCAACATTAATATATGTTGTAATAATTAATAATCAACTTTTATTTTACAAGTCTGGAAACCTGAATTACGATTGGAAAATAAACAAACTATTTTGTCTAAATTTACGAACAAACGCGAGACTCGGCATCATTGCTAACTAGCTTTGTTTATTATAATGAAGTAAATAAAAGCAGGTACCTAATAAAAAAGCTAATTTTTTATTAGTGCAATTAAATATTATATTTTCACTATTGACGTCACTCTGTTTCGAGCCAAATTTCTCTATCTGAAACCTTACTGCGAGGTACCTTCAATATATTTGCCCATATATTGTAAACAAGGATGTTTTTGAAATAAATCAATAAAAAAAATATCATAATTTATATAAATTAGCTTTGTAAAAACCACTTATTTATTGAAAAAATTCAACATGTTTCGAAGCCAATGACTTCTTCGTCAGGATAACAAAAATAATATTTAAAAATCTAAGTATAGATCAAAATACTAAAAAGTTATATATGGAAAATGATAAAAAAAAGTTAATTTATATAAATTATAATTATGTTACCACAAAATAAATTTGCTATATTTGAAGAAGAAAAAAATATATATATCATTATTGCATGGCTTAGGACTTCCTCGTAGATTTATTGAACAGTCAGTAGTGATAATTTTCTACTCAAAACCATCTTAAGCTTCTTGTTGCAACTTTAGACTGTTTGAAGATACCGTAAAGCTCTGAACTGGCGCGACCACGAATTCGATAAGTATTTGAAGAGAATTTTGTTTTTCTTGTTTCTCCGTAAAATCTCAGATTTTGTCATTACTACCAATTCTTCGTGAGAGATATTTTTTTATTATTTAAAATAAAATTCCATCGAAGTTTGTATAAAAGATATTAGTAACATAAATTCGAGAAATTAAAGAATGTCGTTTCAAAAAATTCAGTTATACCTAAATTAATATTAGTATTCATAAAAATGTTTTTCTCAATAAATAATTACCATGGTGAGCTTTAATTAATCCGAAGTAAGTCATTATTTTATTACGCATAAAAAAATTATTTAAAAAAAAAAAATTTGACTTCCTTGACTACATACATCTAATTCTCATCTAGATTCGTTAGTCACTGTAACATTTTATATCGAAAATCTATTTCGATTGTTTCACTTAATTGTGTATTTTTTTGAAAGAAATTGCCAACTGGCAGAAAGCCCGCCTTTGTAATAATGGGTAAGAAAAATTTATTAATAAATAAATAACTTTAATAACTTAATTTAAGATCTCCTTTGTTACAAAATATACGTAGAATATGGAGCCTAAAACCAATTACGATAGAATATTATTTTGAAATGTGTTTATATGTCATATTGAGAGATCATTCTCCAATTGATCTGGTTAGATGTTGACTAGCTCCAATGTCCGTGATGAAGAATGCGGCTGTCTGAAGAAGTGACTCCTACACTATCCGGCCCTGCGCCGCTTGATGGATGGGCTCCTCGGACCTCCGACTCCAGCATCAGCTGCGCGGAACACGGACGATAACACGGCGGCTGAATCACTTTGATTAGCTGCAGGTAACGAACCTTCTCGATAAATCCCGAAGGTACACTAAAGACGTCGAGTCGCGGCTCCCAGGTTTTCTAAATTTTACACTCCACCCACAAGACAATTCGGTAGTCATTCTCTGAAACGTCTCATCGATTAAAACTTTTTCCTACCGTACCTTTATCATCTTGTTCTTCGATTACTCTCGATTAAAAATTACCTCTCTATAATTTATTTTATAAGTACCTAATACATTTTTAATAATATTTTTTTATAATTTTAAAATTTTAAACATATTCTATTTTTAATCATTATATTCTCGTTTACATTGAATATACCTATTTCATAACAATATGTTGTACCCAAAGTACCGTGAGTATTTTATGTAGTTCACGTTCCCTACCGAATATACCTAGTCCCTTCATCTTTCAGAAGTCGTTAATGTGTCAATATTTTTAAAGTAATCTAGCTCCCTTGATACATATATTTAATAGTTTGGTTTAAACAAAATATTTTCATAATAATCTAAGCATGTAACAAACACGATCATTCTATTTTCAAACTAACTTGGGAACTTGTGCTATGAATTTGTATTTACATGAAAGTGCTTGATCGTTAGTGGCTTTTACTCCTGATCACTTGGCTACGGTATGATATTTTTAAATAGCTAGAATTCTAATCAAGAAATTAGTTTGCCGACTACCGAAACAGTTAATTACGTCTATAAGCTGAGACAATTAATTAAGTAGGTGACCATAAATTGCATTATAAAAAGTTAATGAATACAGTTACTGAATATTAATTCCGTAGATAGCTACCAAATGATAATCTGCATGTCAAGCAGAGGTATAAATCATTTTTATGTGGCAATTATTTTATATATAGACATGTTTATGCAACGCGCTATGCTTCTCCAAATTATACATTTAAATATCTGTAATTTAAATCGATATTCTAATAGGTTGAGATTGATTAGTTAACTTTTTAGTTGTATATTTAAAATATTTTTGAAAGCGTGCACAAAAAATACCTTTTTTGTGTGATATCACGCGATATGAAAATAAAATAAACATTCCACTAATACACCCTCTGTGAACCGCTATTATCCATGTTTTTGACATTTTTTCACTAAAGCGGTTTCTAATGTGACATCCTGTCGGGAACGCATTTGTTTGTTTTATTTATTAACGTTATTATTTTCCATGTGGGCAACATAATCGCTCGACCCGACATATTTTTTAAGAAATTCTGATAACGAAGCATAATACGGAGTCAATTCAACTGTGGGTAAACGTCTTTTATCCCATAAAATAAACCCAATACTTTTATTGGTTTAGGCGTCGTCCACATATTTGCAGATTTTTTGAATAACTCATAAGCGAGGGGGTGTGCGTGTCGTATTACAAAATGATAAAAAGAAAGGAAAATGGAAAATTATTATAGGAAAGTGTAAAAAAAACATTGGAATCTGTTTTATCATTGTCATGCCAAAAATATTTAATAAAATCCCATCTCATGTCAAAAAGGATATTAATAAAAAAGGACAAATAACAGAATTAATGAAAATATTACTTATTTTTTTGTATTGTTATATTGTATGGTTGATTTTGTATTTGAGTTAATAAAATTTATGTATTTAATTCATATGTATGTATTCTGGTAACTAATTTATATATATATTTACATATTGATGCACCTACAGACAAATGTCAATGTGATGTTTTGTGGGTCTGAGATGTGAAAATAAATGATAAATAAATAAAATAAAACATGGCATCAAACAACATAAAATATAGTTTCACGGAAGCAACAATCATAGGAGGAATGTGAGATTTCCATACTGTTATGGTCATGACGAATTACATCGAAGGAAACATGACTTTTTGTGTCTCATGCCGACGATTTAATTAAACACAAGGAAGTCCCACAACATGTTATTGACCGTGCAATTCATTAATTGCAATATATTTCGAAGACCTATGGCCTTAATAATATGATAGTCGATTATGCAAAACGATGATGAACATTTCAGAACGTTAAATTAATATTTTAATTAATTTGAAAATATGGTGTCCAATTATCTTGTCTATTCATCAAGTCCAGTCCCATTTAGAACGATGTAATATGTAAACATGTTATGTTATAAACAACCACCAAAATTGAAAACAATAACAAACATGCATAAATCAACAATACATACAAAATTGTCTAATTTTCAACATTTTTGGTAATGGCAGAACAAAACAAATTTCTGATTTATTACATAAAAAAACAGATAGACATCCTTCGTACGGAATAATGGGGTACACTAGTATTTTTTAAATTATTTTGATTAATATAAAAAGATATATCACTTCTTGATTGTAAATATTATACATTTCTTAGTAAACCTTACCTACTCGTTGCATTATCATTGCAAATCTTGTACAGAAGTATCCATCGAGCTAAAGTTCTTAATGGATTCTGAATCTATTTCTGCGATTACAGATCTAGAGTGGTCCGTGGGTTCGATCCAGAGTTTTAAAAGAGATTAAAATTGATTTTATTTATTTGTTAACGGCTCTACGCCACCTTCGTGAATTCCCAAAGCCATGAGCGTCTTGCCGGCGAAGCATAAATAAATGTCAAATGAGAAATCCATCTCGAAGCCATAGATAACATCCGAACAACTGCGCACGGTATTCCGCGCAGCCGGTAGTGTGTGTCAATCAAGATTATCCGACATTTCGTGACCAGCCATGATTAGGTGTAAGGTTATGTACACAGGGGTGCAATTGGACATTGGATTTGGAGGTGTTTATTCAAATTTCAGCCAATAATTAACAAGTATGGAAAAAGAATATACATTCTCCTTCTCACCATTGCACGTGCATTGCTTAAGGCTCCTTGCATTATTATCTTTCTAAATTTATTATATTTGATCATGCGAGGTCTTACAATGTCGCCCGCGGGTTTTTTTCACTTCAGCATATTACAAATCTTTAATTACAATCATTTGTAAAATCAGCCATTATCAATATTACTATCCCTTACTTCACTTCCTTTCCTTAAACTCGTATCTTCTCATCCCGTACGATCATTCATAAAGGTTCCCACACAATTAACCTTAACTACTTAAACAACATTAAACAAGAATAATAACTTTTTTACATGATGAATAATTCTAAACTTGTTAAATAAAAAATAATCGTCAAACGTCCAATGTGTATGAACTTGGCTTCTTATTCCAGAGGTTCCGGGTTTGTTTCCCAATAAATAACATATTCGATTTTCTGGGTGTTTATGTAATTATTTTTCACTACGCAATTAAAATCAAAGCAATGATATATATTTTTTAAATTTCAATTTACGAGAGCACATATAGTATCAATGCGGTTGTCTAGTCATATATTATCTTCACAGGTATTTAAAAGTATTAATATATATTTTCATGTTGCTCAATGTGTTTCTATCTCCTAACTGTCAAACGGCACCCGTACAAAAGACATCTTACTCGAACTCGACATTTGTGTTTATCTTGGCTACCATCTGCCACATCCGTGAATGGAGATTAATGACTCCTGCCTCGGCGATCAATCTCCGACCTTTGCAAAAATTAATCACTTTACAACCCCCCCTAAGCGGAACTTTACGTGCGACTGAATACGATCATAAAGAGGGCATGTGACGTACCTACGCGCATCGTAATTCGACGTGTTGGTGCATATTTCATTAGACTACCTTTCCCACAGAATATTTATTTATTTATTTACTTACACGGCTTAATAGCCTTTTACAAAATGAAGTGTATATACAAAATGTATTACAAATGATACAGAAACAAGTGTGTACCTATATTAAATTTCTTTGATACATTGATTACAAGAAAATTTTAAAAATATAATATAAATTGAATACTAACAATATAAAAAAGAAAAAATTTAAAGACCGAAAACACATTTGAAGAAATTGATAGAGAAAATAAAACAATAAATTAACAAGAAAAATATTACCCGATGAAGAAATGGAAAAAGACAGTAAAACAAAAGAATAATAACCTAATTTACAAGATTTATGAAAAAAGAGATAAACTAAGATATATTATATTTTATAAACGTAATATTTCCTTTTAAAATACAACAAACGAAGAAAAGTAAATACTTTTCATAAAAGAATATTCATCGAATTCTTATAAGTCGTAAAATTCAGTTGTAAAACATATATAATGAATATTTTTTTGATCATAAGGTGTATGATATCATGTCTAAATTTGTAGTTCATGGCTTTCTGAAGGTAAATAATCCTACTTATGAATATAAAATACATGTAAATAAAAACGTATAGTAAATATTTTTATACTGTAATGAAAAATATGTATATATTATGCAGTCATTGGTAATGTTAATTACTATTGTTAATTGTTTTCATTTTTCTTTCATAATTCCATGTAAATGTTTTCATTTTTTTCATATTTTATACCGCACAATTAATTGAATGATTTTATTACATTCTGCTGCTTAATTATTAACATGAAATACATTACTGCTGACGTTATTGTGACTAATACTAAATTACTTCGTAAGCCCAAAAGTCACACTGATTTTTTTCGGTAAAAATGCGGAATACGTTTATTTGACTTATTTTTGTTAAATTTTCAGGGAGAAATGCGATGTTATCATCAGTCGAAACCCGAGCGGCAGTGCGAGGGTATTCGCTTTTTCCGGATTTTACGTTGTTTATTTTATATTTCGAAACCCCGAACAGAAGCCCAGGTATCAAACAGATATCTTAATTACGATAAAGGAGTTAAAATAATTATGCAGATGGCTACAGGGGCAAAATTTGCATAACTCAGGAGCGCCAGTACCCACAGCGTGACTCGGCATAACCGATCAAAATATATCAAAGAAAACCTTTTATAGTCTGGTTTATCAAACGAGGATTGAAAACATTACATTTAAATTTTTTTTAAATGATTAAAGGGCTGAGAACTCGTAAATATTACCTGCAAAAACCAAATTATTTATACATTATTATAAAGTTTAAACTAACAATGTACAATTTGTTACTTATTAAAGAATTTAAGCTACCGGTTTCGACACGTCAGTGTCATTAACGGGCGTTATTTAAACTGATCTAAAATGCGAAAGTACTGTATTAGGTGTTTTTAGGAGGCGTGGGTGATTTGTGGAGTGGGAAGGGCGAGGGAGGGAACATGGTTAATAATGGTGACTTACACGGGGCAAATATTTTGTTAACGATGTTAATATTTGAATTTAATTTTTTGTTTATTTCTAAAGTTTCTAGGGCGGACAATTTGAAAAATTTGTTGATATTAGCGTATTTCAATTTAGATCTATCTTTATTAAAAGTGTGTTGAACAAGTGGTTAGAATATTCCGAATAATTATTATTTTTTAAACACAATTCATGTTCTCTTATCCTAGTTTTAAAATTTCTAGTAGTCATTCCTACATATTTATCATCCTGGAGGGTACATTAAAAAAATTCACATTAATCATGAAAATATTTTCTTAGTTTTTAAAAAATTATCTTAAAGAACCATCTGACGCAATGCCGTATTCGTATTTTTTTTTTAAATACTTGAGCACATACAAGGAACCCGCACCGCAGTAGGGTGGGGTCAATAACACTATCAAATGTCAGCAATTCCATATCTACAGGGGGTTCCACACTTGAATGATTCAGACAAATATATGTCCACTGTATACAAACACTAAATATTTGTCAGTTGTGTTTCACTTCTATGATATATACCAAAAGATAAATAAAGAGTGATAATATATAGCCGTCATAAATTATGTATGAAGACATGCTTTCAAATGAATTAATGAATAATTCGTCAATATTCAGAAAATTTATAAATAAAATAATTCTGTAAAAGCATCATTATGTCAATTGATGGAAATATTTATATTATGACCTGATATTATTAAGATTTGATTTCGTAACACCGCAAAACAATTTATTGGGTATTCCTCAATATATTATTGACATGCATGACAGTGCTTAAGAAATGGAAATTATATGGAACTATGCTAGACTAGAAAAGGGAATAATAAATTAGTGGAAATAGTTCATAGAAAATTTTAGTAAAAAAAAGTGAAAACCAAATAATTTTCATGAGACAGTATGATAATTTAAAAATATTAAATGCTAGGTGTAAGACACTACAAATTATTCAATTTTATTTTTGTATAATAGTATAGAATACATTTTAAAATAAAAATCGGTTGCGTTTAAAAAACCGGCCTTTCTACATTATGCAATAGTTTTGCATACAAGATGCAGTTGTTATTAAATCGCACAGTGGTTAAAAAAAGATAAACGTCATTAATTATCTTGAGAAAAGTTCGCACGTTTTTTAGGTGATTAATTTCATGTTTCATCAAAACGACATCAGAATAAATTGCTTTCTGGGTAACGCATTTAAAATGACGCATTGCCCGTTTACGGGAAGTTTTTTACTTACTTTTTTTTACTTTAATTTAAATATGGCTGAAAATTTATCGTATTATTTTATGATATTGACATAGCTCTATAGTCATAATGACCCGAAAGAAGTAATTATTTCAAAGGAATTAATATGAATACATTACATACAACAAAAAATATTTATAGTACTTAAAGGATATCTTGATAATGGCAATGGGCACTACATGTTGCAAGGCAGGATGCTACAAGATGGCCTCTCAGAGTTCTGAAATGGAGACCTTGGGAGAATAAAAGAGGCATCGGAAGACCTCAAAGGAGATGGGCCGATGATATAGCCGCTGTGGGGGGAAAGAAATGGCTACAATTAGCAAACAACAAGGAAGGATGGAAAGGGAAGGAAGAGGCCTATATCCTGCAGTGGAGAGACGAAATCTGATGAAGAAGAAGAAGAAGATTGGATATCTTAAAGTAAAATATACTACATTTAATTGAAAAGTTATTTCACTTATGATTGTACTATCATAGCTATGACCCATTAAAAGTTAACTAAAAATTGAAGAGCTACTATTGATCCTCGTCCTTTTGAACTCTCTCCAGGATTACGAAAGTCTTATTCGCGACGGGTCGTATATTTAATTTCGTCTAACAAGAAAATTATAAAGATTTTCTCCTTCAATAACAGCAAAACAAATTTTTGGAAACATTTTTTATACAATGAAAAGAAAATAATAGAACCACAATTTATTGAATAATCAACAAGTTTTGGGGGCGATGGTCCCTTCATTACGGGTTGTATCCTGATGAAGGGACCATTGGCCTCAAAACTTGTTGATTATTCAATAAATAGTGATTTATACAAAGTATTTTCTCCTCCCTGATCACGAGCCCCTTTATGTCTATGTTAAAGTTAAATTTGGAACAATCGGTTAAATGAATGTCATTGTCAAATTGAGTTATCTATGGTTATGTCCTATTTATGTTATCCTTTATTTGTGGGAGACATTTAACTATTTTTTTTTTGTATTTCATCTTACCAAGCGATTGTGTGTCCCTGTTGGATGTCCGAATTATATAAATAAAATTAAAAAAATAATAAAATAATAATGTATAATAAGAAAGCCGTGGAAACTGCAGCTACTATTTCTTTAATTCCCCACTGCAGAGGCTTCCTAGACCAGCAAACAGATACGAGCAACTGGACGTCTTTGCCAATAACTATATATTATTCAAACATATATTAAAAAGTGTATTGAAAGATTACTGGTATTTGTCGAATTGGACTTAAATAACTGATTTGTATTTGTATGTATATTTTATTATTATATTATGACTTTCAAAGCTTGTGCTATATCTTCTCTCTCTACATTATTACTTTTTTTTTGTTTTTAAATTTCTATATTATTATTTTTTTCTTGTGCTTCTTGCTTTTTACTTTATATTATATTTATCTTTATATGTTTGTATCTGTATTCTAAGTATTTTCTTCTCACTTTGTCATTACTATGTTTACATGTTATTATGTTTTTTTTCTTCTCTAAACTATATACCTATTCTGTTATAACCTATCTATTGTAAAAGCCCTATAGGGCGTTAATTAATAAATAAATAAATAAAAATTAAATAAAGCAGAAGCTTGTTCTTTTGCGTACTACATACTTAAATAATGATATCATTTTAAAATAGATTAATAACGCTCACATCACGAATGCTCTGGAGTCGTGGCATGATGTGCCGCAATCGATTTTCACAACTTATTAACATCATTTATTTTATAGTCCAGAAAGCACTTTGGTTACCCAACCGCTTTTAAGTTCGTCTTTCGCTAAAAAATGCGGCGTGCCCTCCACGGTCGAATAACTACCCGACTATTGCTGTATCGCGTCTTGTGAGCATTCTTGCGTAGCGCATGACAGATGTATACACAATACCTACACGAATGTACATACGTAACAAATCCTATCAAGATTTTTGCCGAGCAGAAAAAAATGGTTCACCGTGTCGTTTTTTTATTTTTCATTTCTTTTTACTCCCTTTCTTTTAACTTGTAGCGTCTGCTTGTCTACTTGTCGGCTTGTCTGCCAAAAAAACTTTGGATCGATGTTTAACCCTTTTCCCGTGATCCAATCGAGCTGAAACTTTACAAAAAGATTCGTGGCGACTTATAGTGTAATTTTGGATTTTTCGAAATTTTAGCGATTTATATATTGTTTAATTTTCGAGTCCAACGCGTGGAGTAGGCGCGAAAGATATAATGAGAAAGAGAATATAATAAAAACTTGATTTTTATGGGTTAGTTTTTTTAATGATGCTTACATCACAGATTACGTCATCAACCCCGTTATTTTGAAATAAAGGAAGATCACTCAAATAGATACTGATAGATAACTTGTAATAATAAAAACGTATCTAAGAAAAAATATGTAGTACACATCAAAATATCTGGTTTATCTTAGGGTTTTCTGCATCACCCATTAGGCTATAGTTTGAAAAGGGAATGGTAATAACAGAGTGTTAGTTAAATTAGTATAAACCACTACCAGATTTTAGGTCTACCGGTTTTGAGACGTACCCGTCTCTTCGTCAGGACCAACACTACACTACTATGTTTACAACACTATACACCACAACCATAGTGCCGTTAACCTTTCACCAATATTACATGCGTGTTAATCTTGTCAAGACTAGCATGCACTAACTTGCCTACAGAAAGATCAGGAATCTACGAGGGAGAGGGAGTTACAGAATATTGTGAGGATATGGGTAATCTGTCTGTGAAACCCGGATTTTTATTTAAAATACTAATTTTGACAAATTTTTACGAAGCAATATATGAGACAATGTAAATTCTATGCTAGAAAATTATCCTTTATATTTTCCGTTACTTCTAGAGATTCAAAAGGTGAATTCCTCTACATTAAAAGACGAACAGATTTTTTTTATTTATTGAAGTAGGTACCACCGAAGTCCCAAATCAATAATTAAATTTTAGCAGCACCATTAATTAGCCATTACCATTCTTCCTAGTAGGCTGTGTGTTTACAGGCATATAATATTTATTTGAGGAAATCATTTCAACACGAGATTCCGCTTGCCTCATCTGTGACGCAACAAATAACTTTTGCGTTTGATCCAGATGTTCAGAAAGTCACTCAAAGATGGCGTGTGAAAAGCACATTGCATATATCATTTTCACTACAACAATACGCACTCTATGGAACAATAATTTCGATAAATGCGCATCACGTTACATCAAGTATTTGTGTTACCGCGTGTTACGTGAGCAAACATCGCGCTTGTGTCCAATTCTCCAGGTGTCATAACGCGGCATTCCTTTCCACTCCGTACACCCGACGTCATTCTAAAATACCCCTTCGTTGCTATTTTTGGGAACCCCGATAGCAATAACTGCCACTGAGTGACACATTTTCAACTACCTAAAGAGTTTGTCTTATCCCGGAAGTCAGATATTGTTACAAGATAAAATAATATATTTAAAAAAAAATTCTAACCATTTTGATACAATTTCGATACCCCATTATTTTCTTCTTCAGTTCACGTTCATTCGCTACCTGCAAATATTTGTATGTGTAGGGGATGGCTTATCCAAAAATTATGTAAAAAATATTTTTGGTCTATTCTTAATTCTCTAAAAAAAAAAATACTCGCTTCACTAAAACAATTTTGATAGCCACGCATATTCCATATACTTTCTTATTTATTACTCTCGACCACGCTAATTATACCTATAATTTATCCTATTTTGAGGACCTTTATATGGTTTTCAAAAGGACGACGCATGTTATAACTTTTTCTGAAGCAATGGAGCCAAATACTTAATACTATTTTAATGCTTTGAAGTTGAACGAACCAATATAAATACTAATTTTCGATATTATTACTACATGTTAACTTAACTTTATTTATATTCTTCTTCAAATACAGCAAATAATTGTTTAAATAGCAATAATTATTCTGAATTTTCTAACCATCTTTTGGCTATGGATCATTATTTTGATATTAATAAGGGTTTATAAATTTTACATACAATTTATACTGAATCACAGTTTGATAAATTAGAAATTTTGGAAATAAGAAAAATAGTAAACAGAAAATTATAAATAACCAGGTCCTTTTTACAAATAGTTATCTTTCAAATTTATTTTCATGTTAAGTAGCTACTTTATTATTATTCATTTTCCATATATAATTTTTTAATATTTTGATTATCTATACTCTATACCTACTTCACTTCTTAAATATAATTTTGTTAGTATACCTTTATTATCCTTACGGAGTGGCCATGGGCTTTGAAACATGTCGAATTTTTTTCAACAAAAAAGTGGTGTAAACAAAGTTTGTTTCTATTAAATATTATTTATATTCAGCAACAAACGATTTCGTTTTTGATTTTAATATCTAATTCGCAAGTTTTCAAATCTTCCAAATCTTGCGGATTTGCTCCGACTAGCATTTATTAATTATTTTATTTTTTTATACTTTTAAATGCTTTTAAATACTTTCCTTGCCGCTTCGAACCACGTCCTTCTATTATGCAATGCACAAATTCAATAATCCATCGATTACTACCGACATTTCAGACGTAATAACAATCCTGGGAAGCGAACCGTGCCGGCCGAACACGATATGTTTGTGTAATCGTAATATCTGGAGTGAAGATGGCGTGTTGGGCTGATATAAACATTTGATTTACTTTTACTAGCGAGACGGACACTTAGTTTCCTCCTCCCCTAGACTGACACCCGAGACTATTGTGGCCTGCACTCGACATTCTCACACGTATACATTAAAATTGATTATTATTGCTTGTAGTTCACTGTTTGCAACTTAGTCGATAGAATAAAGAAAGGGTCACCGGTTTGGTTATATATGACGTACGAGTAAGTAGACAGCAAAGAAAATATATTGAAGGAAATAGAAACAGGTGGCGTCCGGGAAAGACCTGGATCAGATTTTCCAAATATTGGAGGACGATCATGTTAAGGGTAAGGGATCAAACATTGAGAGTTCGTCCGGGATCTGGTGTGCTTCACCTCTGAATATAATAATGGAAGTTTAAATCAGACTACTCAATGAGAGAGGTTTCTCCTCGATCATATTGATTTCATTGGATGATTCTATTGGACTATGTCCGCTAATTTCAATTAATAAATAAACAAATCTCTTAACTGGTTCAGAAAAATGTGTACTCCTCCTTGGTTACAATCATCCCAATGAGTCACAAATGAAGGTTAAAAAAAACAAATATCCTTCTTATTGCAACGCTTTATCGCACATAATTTAATACAAGAACACCGATAAGGCGCCAGGTGTCGCCTTATACTGATAATATAATTGGGGTGACACTCACTGGACGTCGCTCCAACACATATTGAAATCAAATTTAAAAAATGTGATTGTGTGCAGCATAATATTATTTATGATAATTAACCTACAAACATTAACATATAGGTATTTTATTTTCGTCCTACCATAGGATATACTAGATATTACAGCTCCAACGACCTACCGTTACCGAAATATAATACAATTAACAGCAATTAATTATTCATTATCCATTTACGAATTCAACTTTTTAATTTTCTCTTAAACCATTACGCACGACTTGACCACATCACACCTACAATATTTTAACTCTTCTCGATTCTTGATAGAACACGTAGATAATCGTCGTCACAGATTAAGGTCCAGACCTTGTCTCTGATAAGAAGGGATTACGACGATCGGGCGGAGGTGGTGCCCGCTCGGGAGACATGATGCGAGCTGACAGCCGGGCATGTCCTCCTTGTACACCCACGCCGTGGTCTAATACGGGCAGCTTTCTTTCTATCCATGAAATTGTAATTTACATGAAAGCTCGCGACCGGTACTCGACAAAAACCCATACGAGTATTCGATCATATCTCTTCGTTTGGGCGAGCACGAAACTAGGATTTTTTTCTTCGAAGACTATGGAGTGTGGAGTTGTGTAACTGCGTAACTATCATAAATGTACAAATATTGCAATGCGATCTGCTCTAACTACTTTCTTAGTATGTATGTTTGAAATTCTATCGTGAGGTTGGCCGCCATCAACGACTTCTACATTTAATTTTCCTTCATTTTAGAACATTTAATAGCATAGTTTAGATAAAATATTCGTACTTATATTTTATCTATACAACATAAATGCAACACGTCTACTTTATCATTTCTTAAAATATCCCAAGAGTACCACGTGCGCTTATGTATGTTTTATACGTACAATTATATTTGGACACCTATTTTTAAATATTACTACTTGCATTGTTATATACCTACCTTCAAATGATATTGTTACTGCACCTACCATCCGGTATGGAAATGGTCTATTTTATAGGTCACCTATCTACAAAAACAATAAAAGTGTAATAGAGATATGCGTTGTAATTCATAGATGATTATTTCATTAATTTTAATAATTGGATAGTGGTAGGCATTGCTAACATATTATATAGACAAACCATATAAAGAAAATTTAGGAATTAATCACAAAACAAATCTTATATTTTATTTTATAACTGAATAAATAAAGAATTTCTAATTAATTAATGTTATAAACTAATTTGTGTAAATAAGTAGTAGATAGATAAAATGAAGCAATACACAGTTCTTTGCCGACAGATGCCTTTTACTATAATATAAGTTGACACATTATTGTTATGCTATGCAATTATATTTTAATATACGTCGAACTTTGCGTGATCGTTATGTTATCTACTATAGCTTCATACGCAAGCAATAACTTGTATGAAAATTTAAATAAAATATTGCAGAAAGTAAAGCTTAAGAAAGTTAACATTTAACACACCGGCACCTCCCACAAATTCAGCATGACAAAGTAGTGAGATAATAAGAAGGTGAAAAAAATGTATCTATAGGTACGTTAGCAGCGTGGTGTGCATATGTACGTAGATAGATACATACATCAAATACACGAGTGCGATAAATCTGACATTTCCTCTTGACATCTGAAAGCTTCGAGGCGTCGCTTGAAATGCTAAGTAGCCGATATCACGTGATATCTATTACAAAGCCTTATCCGCTGGCCAATCTGGGGCCTAATTAACGACCGACGAATTTCGTTCCTCGGCCAATCAGCCTCTCCGAAATGAGATCAATTTTTAGAATAATTAATTCACTTGTCAATTATTATGGAGATTGCTCTTAATGTTAGCAAGTGTTTTCTCGAGAAGGTTTAATCTGATTTGATTTGATAGCCAAATTTTGAATTTGATGAGTTAATGGTATTAATATGCCAGAGTTATTTCCCATTTCGATGTTAATGCGGCTATAAATAACACCTCGACGAACTTGCATTAAATCACGGAGTTCCACTTTCCTTATGAAGCCTGCCACTCGGAATGTGTTTTCAAAACACATAAAAAAATGTACAGAAATAGATTTTTAGTAGATACACGACAGGAGTAGAAAGTTACAAAATAGTTACTTATGCTAACTACATATTTTATTTTACTGAAAAAGTACTGCGCGTAGTACTAGTAGCAATATTTTAATTAAAAAATTAAGTACCTAATTAATTGAATTATAATTAATTAACATTAGTAAGCGGATCGTTAAATGAGCCCATTACAATGTAACCGATCATGTTTAAAAAACGAACAGTTATTAAAGTGATTTAATGTTTTATTTTAATTATTAATCGATTATCTGTTGCGTTAGCAAGTAGGTACGAGATTAGTAGTTTAATGCGGCAGATTATACACATAAGTAAGTGCCACCCTGCGCTCTTTCTAGAAACTATGTGATATTAATAACACGAAGAAATTAGCGAAATCCCCCTAAACATACCAATTTTCATAATCAAGATATATCAATTTTCATAATCAAGAAATTTTCATAATCAAGAGATATCAATTTTTATAATCAAGTAAATAAATACACAAGAAGTCGATAAGTGCTTTTCGAGTGACGAGTCGCACAAGTTAAAATCACCGCACCAACAGGGATATGTCATATTGTGTAATATACAATTTTTCTGTAACTATTATATCTTTTTCTACTAGCGGTATCCATTATAATTTCCCAAAATTATGAAAAATATTAACGCCAAACTTTAGTCAATTCAGTTTCTTAAATAGAAATATATTTAGGTATTTTTGGTCTCATTTAATCTGCGAGATATGTGCAGATACAATATTAGTTTTATGTTATATGTGAGGTTCTTGAGGCAGGGAGCACGGTGTTTGGTGGCTGTAAAGTCGAATACGGTCAGTCGTTCGTCTCTCAATACTAAAATGAATTGGAGTTACCCGCTTCACTTTTTCGCTTCATATTTATATGATTCAACTATTAATTATCTTTGATTTTTTGCCCACTTCCAGCTCATCTCTCCTCAGAAGAATATTGCCACTCGTCGAACCGCCTACGAATCGCCTACGTGGAATGTCTTCATGACTCGTTTTATGAAGATACCTTTAAATCGATATTTGTGTCCCAGCCCTTGGCATTAGCGCGCTAGAATAATTAATAATCTCTAGTTTCTGGTTCGACTGTTAACATGCCGGGATCAACTCGGATTAAAAGACAGAACATATTAGCTGGCGAATAATTTTCCCGGAGATCACAAGATCTCGTGTCCCTCGGAGCTCTGCTAGGAAACCGGTTCATCTCCATATTTCCAGCATCATTTAATCTAATTTCACAGGTGAATTGGCCGATAATGAGTGTCGCTCAGCGCTGCGCACAGCCGACGAGGAAACGGCAGATGCGACGGCAGATTAACACGTGACACGCAGAAGAGCTTTATTTCACATTCAAAACGGACGCATTACCATATTCCAATGTAAAATATAGTATTCTCTTTGACCATGTCACGCTAGACGTATATTTGTACGTCCGGGTGTGCGGACATGCGCCTGCTTTGGTCGTCGTAGCACACATCATGATCTGGCTCCAAACGCCTTAACAAAACACAAATGGGAACGTATATTCATGATGCAAAGGTATTCACCTCCATGACCACAGAGACTAGAAGCGCATTGTTGGAACACGACACTAGCGGTATCGGACGTGAGGATTCGTATAATTTTTTTTGTGTGTATAATGCAATCATCCAGTACAACAAAATTCTTACATACTGTTATACCATATTCCCGTTTTTTATGGGTATAGGCAAGGAAAGCAGGGATTGCAGGATTCATTCTAATCCGGCCAGGAAAAATTTTCATTAACCCGATAGTATTTCGTGTGTGTTCTCTGCGTAGAACACAATTTTTAGTGAAAATTATTTCACTTTATGTAAAACACTTGTTGTCATTCGTTTACCAATTGATATTTAGATAAATTAACTGTACTATGTCTATTCCTGGTTTCAATAACGTTTTTTTTTCAAATGAAACCTACATAGTTTAAAGGCTCGGCTATTTGTAGATTGTGTAAACACATTGTTTCTTATAAAGGAGCATCAATTTTAGTTATTTATTAAGTGTGTACTTGAGTGGGACCATTAGTAAAAAATCTTGTTCGAAAACATTTCGATGTTATCATTATACATATAAAAAATTCAATATTATTATAACATAATAAAAATCGACCTGAAAATGCCTAAAATACGAAATGCGCATAACTCATTACCATTGTTGTATATCGGTTGTCATTCCAAGCACGCTTCTCTCGTCTTGGACGTGACAACTCTTTCCACAGCGATTGGCCATCCGTTACGATACTAAACCAATCAAGATTGAATATTCTAGCTCCACTATTGGTAGGCTACGTAGTGTAAATGTTTATATAATCAATTCTAAGGACATGACAAGCCTTGTAATGAATGTAGTTAAAAATTAAAAATAAATTGTTATTTTGTATTGCATGTCTCGGAGCAACTTTATTTTGACGATTGTTGACTTTTAATGGAGAATATATGTTTATACATCTGCGTATGTTATATGTTTATATGTACATTGACCTTTTTATTACGTGCTCTTCTTTATTAATATTAATATAATACGATATTGTGCCATCGCCATGATAGGTGTATAGGGCTCGGAATTTAAAGGTGCAAACCGTAATTGTCCGATTCATAAATATTCCTCAAATAAAGCCCCAGTTTGCAATATTCTTCGTATTTCAATTACAAGTCGTTCGGTTATTTGATATGCAATCAAAATTATAAATATTCCTCAAGTTTGTCAAGTAATTTATATATCTTTTTAGAAATAAGGTGTCAAAAAAGTAATCAATCGGCCGGCTGACTAGGTATATATATTATACGCAAAAATTATAGTACAAAATGTATATAATTTTTGATAAAAAATTGTTTCTGAATATTGGTGACCATTTCGGTTCATAAATTGTATCATTTCTAGACCTGAATGTACATTAATGCATTTTCGTGCTACGAATAGGTATACTCGATGTATACAACTATCATTAATAAAATTTCTATAAAATAAAAAACAGTATTAAAGATATGGCCATATCGGTACTAATTTAATGATTCTTAGAGTTACGCGAACAGTAAATACATATCTAAAAATATGATATTTGCGACAGTCGGTGTTGTATTTCATAAGTATCAATAATATGAACATATACTTACCTGATTTTTAAAATTAGCAAATAAAATAAATCTATCGTAAAAATGTATTCAATTTTAATTATAGGCACCTCAGTCATTCATTCCAACTGGGACCAAATTTCACGGCATATAATACAGAAAAAAATCAAAAGTATATTGGAGGAAGCCATTCAGTATTTGTACAAGTCCTCTTACCAGTCGATAATCGCAAAAATTACTGATACTTAATGAAGTAAAGATTTAAAGGTTTTATAGGCGTACGGTCGTATGGGCAGTGCCGATTCGTTTAATACGCGAAATGATTGAGAATACCAGTTTTCCGCGGCGTTCGGACCATTAGTATGCAAAATTGCATTCGCTAAACAATTTAGAATTTAATATCATGACCAAATGAATCTAGGAAGATTCTCTTAGACGATACCGGCGATAATGCCGCGGTGCAAAGTGTTTCCATAATAAAAATATAGATAGCCCATCTGGGAAGGAACCCTGGGCGCGCGTACGTGCGTTACATTCAATTAGATGCGGGGAATTGATTTTCCTTCGTCCTATTGTAGCCACCATGCCCACGGAGGAAATTAAATTTATTCAAGAAAACACGCTTACAATATGTAAGCGTGTTTTCCAGTACACATGCTCGGCCGCTCCGTACTCCCAATGTCGCGTCAGGAAGAAGGCTCCAGGACAGCGTGTCCCGTCTTGTTTTTTTACTGCCTTTATTTTAACTCGTAGCGTCTGCTTGCTTGTCTAACGAAAAAACTTTGAATCGATTTTTGACCCTTTTCCCGTGTTCTGATCGAGCTGAAACTTTGCAGGCAGACTCGTGGCGACGTTAAAAATGATCTAACAAATTTTCGTTTTAAAAAAATAATAATTATACTATAGTTTTGGATTTTTCGATTTTTTTTATTCGCCCTTTCGTAGGGTCGCTTTCCTCGAGCTCAACGCGTGGGGTAAGCGCCAAACCTGTTCCAACTAGTAAATGAGAAAGGGAGTATAATGAAACTTGGATTTTATAGGTTAGTTTTTTTACTTACCTATTAGGGAAACTTATGACCCGAATGTAGACAAACTTTATATTTCCGTCATGCATTATAAAACATACTTATTTATTAATATCAGCCCCCGAAGCCCAGTGGGCATAACACTGGCTTCTCACACCGGGGGTTCCCGGTGAGGTCACAACTAATCTATGTGATTTACTCAAGCCTGGAAGTTTTGTGATGTTTTTCGCTTCTGTAATTGGGCCTCTTGGCCTATTGAAGCGTAAAATAAGAAATAAGATAATAACGATTCAAAATATGAATAGTAAAAAGATAATAAAAGATGAGAGATTAAAATGATAAGATCGAGACGTAAGAACAGAAGATTAGCGGGAAAAGAGATATATGTAAACAAATATTAATATGTACATAAAATAAATAAGTTTGCATTACTATTTTTATCTTATTATAGCTATTTTTGTTGCTTTGGATTATATGTGGGGTATAAAAACAACGGCAGCAATATCGAAAAAAAAATTTGTGCAGTCATCGAAGATTACTAATTTATAATGTACTGAATTTATAAATTTATGAGAAACATAGCATATAAAATTTATAGGAAATATGATTTTGAAAGGACAGATATATAAAATCTAGAATTCAGTACATTTTAAATTAGTAATCCTTGGTGACGGATCTTTGCTTTTACACCCCACATATTATAATCTTATCGTGTGAAGAATGTACATTTTATTTTAACATGATCTGAAAACACAATATAAATTAATATCTACTTTAAGATGCGACAGACATTCAATAAACATCATTAGACTTTCATAAAACGAAAAATTATTTTATCTAACCTAACCTACGTGATACGATGATAAAATATTAATTTATTTTTATTGTAAGTATTTATAATGAACATTAATGTGTTCATAACGACATGTAAATGTCATATTTTCCTCATCTAGTTTGTAGAATGTTCTACCTGTAATTTTTAAAGGTAGCAAGCACTACATATAAATCGTCAAGGAGTACTGGATTTTTCACAGGATCTTAATTTAAAAAATTAAAACTCGTCTTAGTGCCAATAAATATGCTATTTTGTTCATTTTCAAGATAGGAGTCGTAATTTTCTTTGATATGTGCATGATTTCTTCATTTGTTATTTGTTATTAATACATATTTCAAAATATATATAAAACCTTTAAGAATATAATAAAAATGTTACATAATAAATTGCACAATTTTACGTGGGTACTTAATGTAGTATAATGACCCTTACTAAGTAGTAGCTCATTATTATTATTCATAATACTATCTTGATTATTAAAACATAATTGCAACGCGGTGAATCTCAGACGCACCTATTGTTTTGAGTATCCATCCTATTATGTTTCTTCTGGCGATTATTATCGTCGTGGGGCAGAGGTCTCAAACATTTTTAATTCAATCGGACCCAACACATTGCCTCACATTTATCTGAAGACATGACTGGGCAGAATTATCTATTATAATTATAGTATCTAAATCTATCAACATTCGTCTCATATTAGTTTTGTTGAGGAAAAAGATAAATTCCCGCTACTTACAAAGGCTGAAATAAAAACTGGGCGGTTCAGCGTATTTTATATCAATCATATCTTGCAACCCCAATCGCGTGCTATTTTAATTGTCATTACAAAAACAAATTCACAAAACTTTTCTTCTTTCGCTTATCAGTTTTATGGATACTTTAAATTTAAACACAATTTTAATATGCATGTTTTTTTCTAATGCACGTGTATTTATAATATTTACCAGTCGCTTGATTCTTATTTTATTTTATTATTTCTCAAATAAATTAATATTACACTTGTATATAAACCAACATTTTACATTTAAGTCTATTTTTTACTACCTACATTATATATTGAATTATAAGTACATATTTACATTAACTTCCCATAATCTGTACTCAATACTCTCACAATCTATAATTTAACTGTTCGAAGAATATTTTTTCTTCTTCTGTATGAAGGCTTGAACTTTGTGGTGACATTATTATTAAAATAAAACACAAATTACTTTGTTTTCACCACTTTATTAGATTAAAAAATCTACATGTTTCGAGAACAATGTTCTCTTCCTCAGGATTATTGTGTACTCCAATACACAATAATCCCGAGGAAGAGAACATTGTTCTCGAAACATGTAGATTTTTTAATCTAATAAAGTGGTGAAAACAAAGTAATTTGTATTTTATTTTAATCTATAATTTATTTGCATTCTATATTCTATAGTTACATTTATTTTTACAATAATTGTAGCATTTATTATTAAATTCATTCAGACTATTTACATTCCTCATATTTTTCGGCATCTTATCATACATCATACATAAACTTCTATACGTTAAAATTTTTGTTTAAAAACTTATTTCTCATATAGTAATATTATTTTAATCTAATTTTACTATTATGTTTTACTATTTATAATAACAATTTTGATAAAAAATTATTTTGTAATTAAAAAAATTTGTGAACAAATATGAAAACATTACATATCAGATACTTATATATTTCTTTAGTACCTACTCGTATTTCCAAATATTTCTTTATTTCCATCCATTTCTACAATTCTGCTGCATTTACTTTTTTTTAAATATTTTTAAATGTAATAATTATATGCATCACTCATAGTTTCTTGATGTTTCCTACATTGGCTAAATACAATACTATAACACAATAGTTTTAAGTTGAATTAATTTTATATAATTTTCCGTTGTACTAACGCGCTGTATTTCCGAAGAGATATTTATGAATGTCTACTATATATTTTTTAAATTACTATATTTCCAATGAATAATATGTTCGATTGCTGCATAACTCACAGGCGGGGTTAGTAGATCTACCAGCCCATACACAGTATGTCAATCAGATCTAGAGATGATAGATGGCGTTAGATTGTGTTCTGTAATGAGAGGGTGGCTCCCCATAACTTCCTACGCAGTGCAGGCCGTGCGCTGTACATCCTGGAGCTTCGGAGATCCCATTGAGATTAAGTGCGCATTAAGAGCAAAGAGATATTATCTCATCCTCCGAGATGTACCGATTCATAGGAGCCTTAAGATATAACCATTGTGGAGGCTGTATCGTACCATCGATCTGTATTATGGAAAAATTACCATAAAAACTGCTATTCACTTGTATTGCCGACACAGTTAACATTTTAATTTGGACCACCTGAGTTTAAATTATCGGCATTTTATTCAACATTGCGTAATTGAAGATAATGGTAGATAATAAAATATCTTTATTTATTTAGTAGGCATAATTGGACCATTCTTATCAAACATGCCATCAGACTTCAGACTAATTTCCATAAATTAATATGTATTTAGTTTTGTTTCAAACGTTTACATGTCGCTATTTGTGAAATCAGACAGTACCTATAATAATGAGACTTTCATTTTCATATTTTAATTTTCATCTTATCGGGAGCTTTCTCCGTCTACGCTGTCCCCTACGAGTCAAGATAATGGTAGTTCTATTTATCGCAGCATTGTACATAGCGTCTCCATATGTTTCTTCTGAGCACCCTACAAATCAAATATTTCCATTCTAATGAATAATAATAATATTTGGATAATTTATATAGCGCCGTTTTCGCGAATACTCACCTCAAGGGCGCTTTACACAGAACAATTATCTTACAAAACAACTTATTTTCGCGGAGTGCACAATAGGAGTGGAAAACATTAGCTAGCGTTGTTGTGGTCAGATTCTATAGGTTTTTATAGGATTGTCCAAATAAATGCGTCTTAAGTTGTTTTTTGAACTGTGGTAAGCTGTCTGTTTGTGTTAGTTTATTCGGTAGTTTGTTCCATAACTTTGGTCCAGCCACCGCGAAAGCACAATCACCGAAATTAGTTTTGTGGACGCGATTTACTCCAGCTAACCTATTAGTATTAGATGTTGATGCTGAGCGAAGTGTTAGTTGTCTGTTATTTGCGGAGAATGGAATGCAGAAGTCAGTTATGTATTGAGGGGCCATGTTGTGAATAGTCTTAAATATTGTAAGGCAAAGCTTCATTTCTTCATTCATCATTTATCATCATTCAATCCTCTCTGGACATCTAAGCCAGTGAAGGTTTTGCAGATAGTTTGAGATGTGCGTAATCTTTGAAACGCCGGTAATGAAATGAATTAAGTAAATAATTAATTTCTCGTCTTTATTCTACCGTTATTTTAATAACGAAATGTGAGCATTTCCCGACTGTTTACATATTCTATACAATCTCGTCTTCCCATCTTCATCCATGCAAAATGGTGTGAAAACCCCAACACCTGTTCGCGGCTCTGTAAAAATATATCCTGGGGGAAATGATAGAATCAGCGACTATTCCTCATGCCGTCAGCCAACCGAACCTTCGATTACGTTCCGTTGAGCCGTTAAACTCTATTATTACATTGAATCAAACCGCGAAGTCCCTGGAGTTAGCCTAATCTGTTGCTTTCGCGTGGCAATTTAATTACACGTTCAAGTGCTAAGAATTCTCTTCCTGATTTGAGAAAGACGACGCCTACTTACCAGCTCGTGTCTTCTCGGGCCATTAATCAAGACACAAAATCTTCGTATAATTTAAATAAAGTACTACTCATTAATATCGCCTATCTATTCCGAAAGACACGTTTGTGGCTCTCAGTTTATGAAGGAAATAAACATTAAGACGAGCTGATTTACCACCGCAAACAAAATAAGTGAAAATATTAATTACTAATTTTAAAAAATTTAAATAAATCATTCGTATGCGAACGTCCATATACGATAAATATGTTCTCATTTTTCATCGGCTGTTCAGAATATTCTGGCTAAGAAAAAGTAACAAAGTACTAAACAGTATTGACACGATTTTCAAGACAATTCATATCAACATCAACTCTCACAGCAACACATCAGCCCTGATGAAGGACCCTGAAACAAGATCCGAACGTCAGCCAGGAAGGTTGTATATACAAGGCAGAATATCACATAAAACACTAAGCAGAAAATATATTAAAATATATTAATATATTAAAATTGGGCTTAATACATATTCTTACATTGTTTATTGATGCATGATTGCCTACATATATACTACTGTCATTTTCGATCCCTGCTTGATTAAGATAATCTTATTTATTAACACGGGACGCTTTAGTTTTAAAAAATAAACCTTTTTAAGATTAAATAAAAAGGTTTAAACATATTTATTACTGTATTACTTATACTATATTACTTTATAAAAAGACAAGATTCATTTTAATATATTTTCCCGGAAGAGAGCTGACACCTTGTCAACATAAAATTATTTATAATCCTTTCATCAAGCCGAGGTTCATACTTCGCGCTAATACAACCTGCATATCTACTGTGGAGCCTTAATCGTTCTCCGTGTCACGAGACATCATATCATCGGGAATATGAGATTGCCGACGTATTGATATGCACTTTACTAACTTAATGGACGCAAAGAGAAAAATGGTTACCAATGTTACAATCTTGTGCTATCAAAGTATCACACGCATTTGCAAACACTAAAGTAATCTCTTACATACATTGTGTTTCTTTACTACATACGCGAGTACTTATAATATATAAATATGCATACAGTATTGCCGCTTAACTAAGATAATATCTCTACGATCCCTACGTACCTAAACTGTTTAATATGCAAAAATTAGGTTTTCGTTTTACAATCTTAAATTATTTCATTTACTTTTTATTTTTGGATAATGTTTAAAAAAGTTTAATTAAAGTAATCAAAGCAGGAATATAGTACTGCGAGGTTATTAATGTTTTCCAAATAACCCTGTATATTTTTTTAAACAAATATTCTACTTTTCTTTTAACTTTCTGAAAATATAGAGTAAATCGGATAGATGAAGATATCTAATTTTTGCAGATTCGACAGTATACGTAGGGACTAGGGACCGAGGATCTGAATATCTCTCAAAATTTAGTACAATCTTGTAAAAATATATATATATATATATATATATATATATATATATATATATATATATATATATATATATATATATATATAAATAATTATTCTGTACGTATGTATGTCACTGAACTCCTGAGCCGTTTTTAATGAAATTTTTTGTATACATTCGAGTGAGTCCCTGGATGGTTTAGATTAACAACTGAACCCGGTAGGTGGCACTGCAGCCGGGTTCTAGGATTTGTGCCACCCAAACGAAAAGCCAACGTTCGGCCAGGACAATGTCTGTCGGGTCCGCTAGTATTAGTATAGAAATGGAATCGTGTTAATAATAAAACTACATTTAAAATATGCTTAATATTAATGCTCATCAAATTTGTACGGGAATGGTGCGAGCACAGTAGCGGTGATGATATCTATTTTACAGAAGCTAAAAATTGTTGTTCGATATTCTGCTAATGACTCGACAGCTTCAATTGCTGTTTTGTTTGTCGATTACAATTCTGTGTTTATCTTCTTCAACTATTAAAATATCCTTCAAATGCATTTATTTTGAATGCATACTACGCGACAGAGCTTCAGAAGACCGCGACACGGAGGAGATTTTCATTTGAAGTTCTTACGGTTGCACAATAATTATTAAATTGAACGCACGTATAAAGTAACAAATTTACCGACCACAATATTACGCGCATGAAAATAAAGAGAAGAAATAATGCGAAAAGATATTTAGTCTGGGTATATTCAAGGTAATTATTTTATTAGCGGTATTTTCTTAATCAACTACAAGTCGGTAAATATTATTGTATACATTAATATGTATATTTATTCATACAATATTGTCATGTTCGTTTTATAATAAAGATGTAAATATTAAATTCCTTAACTTTTAATGAACTGCGATTTAATGACTCGTAAAATGTAAAATCGAATTTCAAAAAGTTTTGTAACCAACTTGACATTATTATCTAACACCATTATTTATAAATTTAACGTTGTGTTTTGAAACGGAATAACACGTGCAGAAAAGTTATTTTCACCGTGACGTCGAACACTAAATTTAATTATCATAATATATTCTAATTAAAATCTTACTCGTGTTTCGTAACTGTAATTAAAAATCTGTTGACAAATACGTCAATGCTTTTGATTGATTACAAAATGATCGACTTACCTGGAGCATTAAGCGACAAGTACACAAGTTTAAATATGCGTGGGACACGGTTGCCTCATCGAAGGCTTTCTCTGTCCATTAAAAAATGACTCCCGTCTCGATCGAACCTCTTCAATAACGCTGATACGAGAAGCCTTCGATCTTTGAGTGCCTTAGTGTGTAATTACTCCGCGTATCTAGAAAAATGTCAGCTTTTCTCGATAAGAAACGTGACACGGCCCGCGCGGACTCGGGATCCGTTTGATGAGCTTTTGAGTATGCGCCTTATAAATTTATAAGGTTTAATATTATTAGCTTCGATAAATTATGTGATTCTTCGCGTACATACAAATCAGATATTTCACTTCTTCTTCAAGTATAGCAAATTTATTTTGTGTGTAACATAATTATAATTGATATAAATTAACTTTGTTAAAAATAATCAGGTCCTTTTTGCAAATAGTTATCTTTAAATTTATTTTCATGTTAAGTAGGTACTTTATATTATCATTTTCTACATATAACTTTTTAATATTTTGATCTATACTTCGATTTTTAAATATTATTTTTGTTATCCTGACGAAGAAGCCATTGGCTTCGAAACATGTTGAATTTTTTTCAATAAATAAGTGGTTTTAACAAAGTTAATTTATATCGATCAGATATTTCAGATTAGTTCGTATTAAAATTATATACATATAATAAAGACTTTAACATATTATTTTTCAAATAGAATAAAATAAAAGTATTTTAGTAAATTGCAGGAAAAATACTAAAGAGAAACAATTATTTTTTTACTATGACTCCCTTTCTTTTAACTCGTAGCGTCTGGGTGCTTGTCTGACGAAAAAACTTTGGATCGATTTTTAACGCTTTTCCCGTGATCCAAACGAGCTGAAACTTTGCAAGCAGACTCGTGGCGACGATCAAAATCATCTATCAAATTTTCGTTAAAAAAGTTAATAATTATAGTATAATTTTGGATTTTTGAAATTTTAATGTTTTTTTCAAATTGGAATCATTCTAAATCAGTAATTATCCCGACGCGTGTATAGACACGAAACCTGATTCAAAGCGAAAGGAAGTATCGTAAAAACTTGGTTTTTAAGGGTTACTTTTTTTTTAAATTTAAACATAGACCAACGAATAAATCTCAGCAAAATTAAAAATTGATTACTTTTATTTGATTATATTTTTTCAATGATTCAACAGGCTATGACGCCCAATTAGAAAGATAATTTGAAAGAAAGGAGTCATTGTTTGCGGAAATCTAGATACCTCTTTACAATGTTTCTTGCAGAACCGGCATACTACAACAATAACTGGAAGGTATTATAATTAGGTGTAGTAAAGAGTTACACGTGAGTGGATAAAAGTTGGCAATCCACGGTACCTAATTGGGGCCAAATTGCGGTTAAAATTATTATATAAAAGAAATGATACAAGATGTACGTTTTACCAATATGAAGCTTGCGCCGCGTCTAGGATATTTACGATGGCTATCAATAAAATATCGGCTTCACGATTCGAAGGTTTTATTGACCGCGCGCACGTCTAATGATTACATCATTTTCCTGACGCTGCATCTCATTATCTAACCAAAGTGTATCCTCGCCTTGTCTTACACGCAAACGCCAGAACACGCATTGTACGCGATAACGCCGTTAATTATAAACCTATAAAACATTCATTAAAATGGTTTATTGAAACATGCCGAAACAATCACGCGCCTCATAAAACTCATATTGCGTAATGTGGACGAGACTTCGTCGATGTTTATACGTATTTATTGACCGTTTTCAATCAGTTTCTTTCGAGATAAGCCCGCACTGCCGCATCTCCTCGGAGTTCGAGTCGTGGACCAAGTAAAATAAAACGCGGAGAGGTAACAGCGGAGCAACAAGATGATCCATCATTTTGTTATGATACAGCATCTCTCGATAGCGGGGAATGTGTTCGCTCTGTGCGTCGTCTTTCATCTTATAACATTTCTCCCTTTATCGAAAATACACAACCCAACATAAATAGGCTTATTAATATTATTAATATTTAAAGCATTAACTTTGTGGTTAGACATTATAACAGATTGTTAGTTAACTTTGTAAAAACCACCACCAGATTTTAGGTATACCGGTTTCGAGACGTACCCGTCTCTTCGTCAGGACCAACACTACGCCAACCACCTCATAAATAAAGATCATAAATTTGACGCAAAAATAGGGGTGAAAATATTAAATACTAATAATAAAGGTTTAAAATTGAATAATTTAGAAATTTTTTACATTAAGGAGGCGGTGAATAATGGAGCACACCTAATTAACAACCAAATTAATTTTCCATATAGCCCTTTGTTTAATTTAATGTTCATAAAAGATGGGGTAACACCCACTTTAGACCCCGCCCCCTCTCACTCTCTTTCGGTAAATCCCTGGTGGTTCATTAGGCTAATCAATGCATGTTTGACCCTGACAAGACTAACACGCATGTGATCAATTATTGGTGGAAGTGTAACAATACTATGGTTGAGGTGTGTAGTGTTGTGAATGTAGTGGTGTAGTGTTGGTCCTGACGAAGAGACGGGTACGTCTCGAAACCGGTAGACCTAAAATCTGGTAGCGGTTTTTACAAAGTTAACTAACAGTCTGTTATAAATAGGCTTGTTTGGGTCCATCCGTTTACTATATAATACGATTATTATTCAAATTACACTGGCACTCTCATTGCTCAGACTTTTCAACGGTATGTTTTTAACGAGAGGCAATTTAAAGAGGGTGAATCAGTCTTGTTATTTTATTCTACAGTTATTGTGAGGGAAACTTTTCTTTTCTGAAAATGTATTTATATTCATCGTTGGCTTTGTTACCGATTCCGTTTTTTCCCTCTGTCGGCAGGTGAGAGCGCGCGCATTGACAGTTCAAGTCAAAATAATTGCGCCCAAGTGCGACAATTTTTAATGAAAATAAAACTTTTAAGTTATTTCACAATTGAAACAAGCTCACCCTTTTGCAGTTCAAAGCCTCCGGCTTCTCAGTGGTCACAGTTTACAGTGACAAACACAATCAATTATCAAAATTAATCTAAAAACATTTTTTTCACCTGTTCAAAATAACAAATTCTTCTTCTTCAAATACAGCAAAATTATTTTGCGATGACATTACTCGTATAATTATAATTTATAGAATTAAACTTTTTAAACCCCTTTTTTTATTACTGAAAAAATTCAACATGTTTCGAAGCCGATGGCTTCTTCATCAGAATAACAAAAATAAAATTTAATAATCGAAGTATAGATAATCAAAATATTAAAAAGTTATATATGGAAAATGAATAATATAAAGTACCTACTTAACATGAAAATAAATTTAAAAGATAACTATTATAAATAAACAGGTCCTTTTTTTTAAATAGAGATGTGAACACGGAATACATGTCACATCAATATTCTTACTATTTTCAAACTAAGCTAAGCGCTTGTGCTATGAAAATAGGACTAATTTGCTGGTATGGATTGAGGTTCGAACCCGCGACCTTTAGATCACGAAGCAAGAATCCTAACCACAAGACCAACAAGCTACTCTTTTTGCAAATAATATCTTTTAAATTTGTTTTCATGATTATTATGTACTTTATATTATTCATTTTCCGTATATAACTTTTTAATATTTTGATCATCTATACTTCGATTTTAAAATTTTATTTTTGTTATCCTGATGAAGAAGCCATTGCCATCGAAACATGTAAACGGATTTTTCCAATAATAAAAAAAGTGGTGTAAACAAAGTTTAATTCTATAAATTATAATGACAATTTCTTATTAACAATGCTGTAATACAGTTGATTACAGCGTTGTTAATAAGGAATTGTTTTTTTTTTAATATGTACAAATGCTGACAATGTACTAGGGTCATTCATTACAATTTGTGATCGTAAATAGCTACAAGAGTAGTAAAAAGGCTTTTAAAAAATGCCACCATTCATGCGTGTCCACTTGTTGGTGGTATGTATTTAATAACGGGCCTAATTACGAGTGCAGACCTTTTCTCGCTCTTGTAAAAACTGAGAATTTGTTAAACACCTTATAGAAATTTTAACCATATCCTTTTGTAATTTTCTCGGGCATAGTTTATATAGCAGACCGCTATTATACCAAATTGCTAAATCAGAAATGTGACGGTTTTATTTATTTATTCCTTTAATTACTAAAAATATTTATGAATTAGGATGTCTTCAATTGTTTTTAATTCACTGGGTGGCATCATTTCTTGTCCTGAAGAATGGAATATGTGGAATTTTTGTAATTAAAATTAACGTGGTTAAAAAAGTGCATAATATATAATTTTTAAAATGTCTTCTTCTTTAAAACCCACCGACATGTAAATAGGTACAAGTAATAAAACCTATTAAATATTGGTTACATTATTCTGGTTTGTGTCTTCTGGGATATTATGCCGTGTTTTTACGATCTTTCTGGCTCATTTCAAGCTCCATCATCAGGGCTGACGTGACAGTGGCTGATGTGACATCAGGTGGACCCTGCAATGGGATCCGAAATGTCGTAAAAACACGGCATAATACCCAAGAAGACACTAACCAGAAGATTCTGAGTTGCCGTGAAAACATAAAGAACAATAGGGCAATGCTTGTTGAACTTGTTATATTTTTTTTAATATTTCGTCCAACATTTATAAATATATCTTCGTTGTGATTGAAATGATGAATTTGTCCTGTGGTTTGATCTAGTATTTTTAAATATATTTATTTGTATTATAATAATTATCTTGCTTAACTTTAACTTAAAACTTTTAAAATGACGCTTATATAAATATTCTCTAATAATATTAACACATCCGGTCGTAAAATTCACTATTTTTGGCTATTATTCACTAAAAATAAGGATATCCAGTGATAAAAAATACGTAAAGTAAAAAGCTTGTAAATTTTTTTCTTTTTTAATACCACGAAGTGGAAATTGAAAAGTACGCGTTTCCATAAGTCGCCTGACTAAAAATCTTGTATCTTTTATAAAAATCTGAATAAATGCTTACAAAATGTGGTTATCGCATATTCCATCGGCAGTGATAGAAAAAGTGACGTAAATAATTTGTTTATACATATTGACACGCAAAAGTGACGCATGTAAATAACACAAATAAAGTCTCACTCTAATAAAGTCTGCAACACCTTTAGATCTTTAACAGTTTTTTTGTAAGACATTAGCCGTGTATTGATGTAAACTCCGTTCAACATTTTACACGTCTTACGTCAACGGAGACATCGTTCGAGCAAGAAGGTTAATTAATTAGTTACATTTTGTGCAGCCAGATGTCTCTGTGGGGCTCAAAAATAATGAGATGTTGGTTCCGATCCAAGATAAGCTCGAAGGGCGAGCCTTCATTGTTTGTGAAGCAATTACAGGTGTTCTCTTGACAATGTGCTCTCGATCCATTTTTGGAAAATCTTAATTGACGACAACAGGTGAGCACACAAAATTTTCGAGAATATTTTATGAAAATTTCGGGACCATTAAACTTGTGAACGGGATAGTGCCGCACAGAAAGACGCCGTATGAATAGATTATACGGCAGCATTTTTCGATCATTAAATTGAAGTTTTTTTTTAACATTTTGAATGTATTTATTTAATATTTTTCCATTTCATTGAGCTTTCTCGTGCCGAGTAGTATCCACTTACGAAATTATTTTTAAAAAGATAAGAATTATATCAAAAAGAATTTAATTATTATTTTAAACAGTAAAAAATTACGTGATATTACAAAATGTTACTCTTCGATCACTTTAAATTATAATAAGTATGTTTGGCGTTTGTGGGTACTGATTAAAATATTTACGGTAAAAAAAATTATGGTACAAAAAATGTTTATGGAATAAAATATAATATTGACGAGTATGACGTGTTTTTTGGTCACTTCTTTAATTACACATTTTTCCATCATGACAACAAATCAACCCTGACGATGGACTCTTATATGCTCGGCAGAATATAACAGAAAACTACACGCATAATTTTCTAAGATTAACTTAATGCAAAATATTGATCTAAAATGTTCATACATCAAAAAAATAATAAATTTAATTATCTTTGTAGATGTTAATAATTAAGAACATTAAAAGTAGCATCATTTTGTAATGCATTCAAATTGTTACTGAACTTGAAGAGATTTGTATATTCTGATAGTAATAAATTCTTTCGATAACAAGTCAGAATTTCCAAGAATATTGCAAGTCACGTATTAAAATTTCTTATAGGTAATTACCAGATTAATTTTGTTTGTACAAAGAGGTGGGTATTAATTATACAGGTACGTGAGTGAGTACGTATGTAAATAATATCGAACAATCCAAGTAATGGTCGCCGTCTTAAATGTGTTATGACCTTAAAAGGGCCGTCAAAATCGTTCGCTCTTGCCATTTCTGATTCCGCGCATGCGTGCAGACCGCGCAGCTCGGTTCCCACCCCGAGGGGGAATACCATCGCGGTTACTTTGCACCCAGCGCCATCTCGCGTGTGGGAAGGTCGTTAGGGCCAGACACGCCGCCTTAATGAACCGAACAATTATCGCGCAGGTCCAGGTCGAGGCATTTCATCTCTGAAAAGTGTTAGCTGCCTGATTCGTATCTGTCCACGGAAATGTCTCTTAAGATGTCGAACGGCTCCGAAACCTGTGTCTAAATATTCTGTACAGTCAACGTCGATACTTGTTTATGGTTAAAACTGTAACGTGCAATTAGAATTAGTTAGATATGGTCAGACTCTGTATGTTCGATTGAGTAAGGATAGCAAGAAGAACAGATTTACAACTCGACCATGTAAGGATGGTCGTACAAACATAAGATAAAAAAGGATAAGAATTTGGGGTGACCTAGCATGATCGATAAGATTGAGGATAATGTCAGGGCACCTGAGAACCTACAAAATAATTGTCTCAGAAAATACTATTCGCACTTTGCACTTGTGTCTGTGGATACTGTCCTTTACACGATTTTTTTATTTCACCCGCGCACCCTAAAAA
Source organism: Agrypnia vestita (assembly GCA_016648135.1). Lineage (NCBI taxonomy): Eukaryota > Metazoa > Arthropoda > Insecta > Trichoptera > Phryganeidae > Agrypnia > Agrypnia vestita. The sequence goes on from JADDOH010001468.1 coordinate 148,551, forward strand.
AGAATAAGAATATGTCAGGAGCAAAATACGCGTGTCTGGTAAAAAGCGATAGAATATTAGTGTATTCAAACAACTTAAACAACTGCAGACCCACTGTTCCTATACAGCGTTCTCCTAAATTATTCCGTTAATTTATACATTCATAATAATTGCGTACATGCATGAAATGAGTTTAAATTGTGCATGTTTACAATGTCTACCCATAACATGAATTACATTGTATCCTGGATCACGTATCAATCACGATCAATGTTTAAGTGATATCGGTAATAAAATACCTAAATTCATATTTTGCGTTTTGTAATTATGGTGTAATTTTTGTTAAACTATATTATATACACGATTTTTAAACCTACGCCCAGAGACCCAAAAGTAAAGTTACCTAATTGGAAACATAATTGGTACTTAAATACTTGGCCAGAACGGCAGGACTTCGCAAGTGTACAAGTGGTGTACCGGTAAAACACGATACACGCATTTCAATTGACGCCATGTTTTTCCCAAAAGCATACGCTTGAAGCTTTCCGCCGATATAATTAATATCCCTCGGCGTTGAGTGACTGAATGAGGTCCTCACGCCATGGCTGGTTCTGCAGGAGATCCTTGATCAACAGCCGTCATTGGAGTGACGAAATTTAAATACACGTTGAGCTCTGATTGATGAATAAATTATAAGCAATGTCTCCTCAAAACTTTTGTTGCGAGGTAGATTTAATTTCGAATCTTAACCAAGTTCGTTGGCGGTTTATAAACCAAAATGTACTATTTTTAATAACTTATAAAATGTCTTTGGTCTGTCACTCTTGTACGAAACCTAATAGTGCCATTAAGCATTATCATTACCACGACTCAATTATATAGATATACATTACAACTTACGAAAACTTAAAAGACTTTTATAATATGTATATACATCTAGTTGATAAAATATATATATCAAAATCTTAATTTTACAAGCAACTGAATTAATATGTTTGATACACAAAAATTTATGAATCAAGAAAGTTACGAAGAGGATTGATGCAAAGACCTTTGTCGACTATTCTGTTTTCTAAGCTCGTACCACTTATTGACTACTTTCTTCTCTTACGACTTACGCTACTAGAAAAACTAATGTTTTCTGTATTTTTGTCCTCAGAGCGTAGTAATGCTGATGTTCAGAGAAGAAAAATCCCCCGAAGACGAGATCAAAGCGTGGCAGTTTTGGCATGGAAGACAACATTCAGTAAAACAAAGAATATTAGATGCTGGTAAGTTTAACAACTTTTATTTAATTAATTATTTCTTATGCGTAATGTAATTTTGGTTGGTACTTTTTTATGTAGCCTTAGGTTTTTTTATTTTATTATAATCAACTTTTCATACGTATCCTGTAAAACTTCCTGTCCTTTAAAGTATATTTGGTTGATAATATCAAACTATTGACCTCTGTGCCTTTTGGCAATTATGCTACCAACTCGTCACTTTGTGAATCGAATATTAATCAAGCGCATTAAAATCTCCACTTAAAAAAATTTAATAAAAATTTTACCTTCATACATCATAGTGAATTTGACTAATAATTGTCATTTTTATTCAATTTATAAAATATATTCGTGGCCTATGATCCCATCTTTGAATGAATTTTGCAATTAAAATAACGGTCAGAAACTGTAAACTGTATTTTATTTCTTCGCCTGTAAATGGCAAGAGCGAGTCACTGCGCCGAACTTTGAATATCACGCCAAGCCTTCGACGTTATAACACGCACTTTTCAACCACAGAAATGGTTTTCACACAAATTAAACGATAATTATTTCCAGTTGTTTTGCAGACTTGAACACCCTTGACGCCTACCCTTACGCTATATGGCGTAACATACTTCAAATATGGTTAACAATGAAGATCACATGACAAGAAGTTGTTAACTAACATTCAAGTCATTTTGAGATAATTAGACATATGCATTTCGCCTTCGAAAAATATGTTTTATTGCTAATTCAAGATTAATTTTTATTGATTTATGTCACTAACATATCAAAAAAGTATTTACAAAGTAAAAAAATTCATTTATGCACAAAAAAATAAAAATATACTAATTTTCCCTAAAAAATGTAGTTAAAAACCATTTTTTCGCCTCTGGAATTCATTTTTAATAGAATAACATCTTTTTAAAATTGATAAAACACGTACATCAAACAACCCTTCAAATGCTATCCGTTTTTACCATCCATTATCCAAAATTACAAAATACCTGGTATGTTAATTAATAATACAAAACATGGTATGTGCCATTTAAAATTATGGAAAAATAATATATAAATACATATTATAATAGTCTTCAAATAAAAACAAATATTTGACAGTACTGCCAGAGTAAAATTTATATTAACCAAAAATATTCCAATCAAATTAAAAGGCAAATTAAAAGGAAAGAATGATGGCATGAACATGTTGTTGAAGATAACATGTTCTTTCCATTAGTAACTGATTTGATTTTTATGAAAAAGTGTTAACATGTTCATCCCTATGATTTGAACATGTTCTAATTATTTTTAAGTTCTGAACTTTTTTCCAATGGAAAAAGCGTACAATATTTAGTTTAGACCGCTTATTAACTCATTTTTGACATGACAAAAATGTTAATGAACAACTTCTTGCCATGGGGTCTTCAAATATTAATATTACTATGTTTCAACGAAGATCTGCATTTAAAGTCCTTGCAAGCAATATGTGCAACAATGACGAGTGGTTAATGTTTCATGTTGTAGATAAAACCTATGTAATTCATTTTGCGATGCTATTTGTGACAAAGTTTCGTCCAACTGCTCACAATCATCGCAGAGGCTGCGCACGTAATGCCCATGTTAATTGAACACATAAAAATCGTGTATCTCCCTCCGCACATGAAACATCATTTTTAGTATCTCCCGAAGTGGTTTTAGAAGATTTAATTACCATAACTTAGAATGACCCCAATCCATGATGCGCAGAACACGAAAAAAATTAACCGCTTGGATAATTTTTAATAAATTAGATGCTTATATCTTCGATGACGTGTCCAAGATCTCGAAGAGTCATCACCGAAGATAGTTTTTCACATTTCTTATCGTAATATTATAATTTTGAAAACATATTTTTATTCTAGCTTATAACTAGCTTCCCTTTAATATTTTTTTTAAGTATTTTTGACAGTTAATAATTTCGATATTGTATTATCTACGAAATAAAGTTCTTTCTGTCTGACCATTTAATACCATATTGAATCAATTGTCAGTTTTCCTTGAAATATTAATTCGTTAATGTCAAGGGGTTTCTTATTTCAGACAAAAAATATTCGCAACGCTTTGCGAAATGTCGGCGAGATTTAAAAAATGCTTACGTGATAAATGGATTAACATTGATTGCGGTTAATACCTCGCATTATCGGTCGGTCGCTTTATTTTCAATTCAATTATGATGAACTTGTCAGTATTATTATTATACATAATTCTGCGCTGAATCCGATAATTATTTATATAATTAATAAAAATGGACTTTGTTTTCACCACTTTTGTATTGAAAAATATTAACATGTTTCAGAGCTCGTGCCCCCTTCGTTAGGATACAATTGTATACTAACAAAAATCAAAAATCAAAGTATAGACAGTCAGAATATAAAAATTATATATGGGAAATTAATAATAATGAAGTACCTACTAACATAAAAACAAATTTAAATGATAACTATTTGTAAAAAGGATCTGGTTATTTACAATATTCAATTTACTATTAACACTTTTTCTTATTTCCAAAATTTCTAATTTATCAATCTGTGATTCTGTATAATTTGTATGTAATTTTTTTTAAATCTTATTTAATATCAAAAGAATGATCCATATCCAAAATATGGTAAGCAAATTCGGAATAAATATTGCTACTCAAACACCTCAGGTGTTCCTTAACTCAAACTTCAAAATTTCTCCACGTTTTTCCTATATAAAAATAATCAGAAACATTACAAATCAGTTTATAAACATACGACTTTTTTTTTAAATATCCTTATCCTTATTATTCAATATGTATTTTTTAAATTAAAGCTGGTTGAATGTCATTTGGGATTATTTTTTTTAATTGAATTTGAATATTTATAAATACAAATTTTCTCTAATGTTTTTCGGTATCAAATATTAGTGGTTAAACAAAAGATTTATTTAGGTTTTGAGTAGCGTAATATAATGCAATAAATGAATCTAACAATTAATCAAAAATAATAAATTAAATTTTGATGAATTCTTGCAAATTTAGCATGGCATTTTCAACGAGACATTGTGTATACTTCATACATGTAGCTCCCTTTACCATCAGAATAAGAATGTTTTACCGATATTTCATTACGAGGCTGCATGTATGTAGGGTCTATACTTCATTATAACCTATCTTATATACCACTACTTTGTTTATGGGAAGACAGAGTGTCTTGCCTAATACAGTAAAACTTCCAATATTCTTTTTCTGACAGTTGGTAGGTACTCTATCGTAGATGTACCAGTACTAAGGATACCCGCAGGAAAATAGTGTTATGTTAAAAGCAACAAACACTTTGATCTTTTTATCAATTCACCATTAATTCAATAGGTTGATTATGGCTGGAATAGCACCTGTCATTAGGCGGACATATCGTTTATTTTCCTATAATGACCAGTAGCGAAAGATACCGATTAGTCGCTGCTGGAGTTAAGGCTGTTGACCAATTAGGTAAACTACTGTGTAGACTACCTGTAACTTTGTATCAAAGGTCAACGTTTTGAACGTTTATTTTTTCATACACCTCCCTGTCACAAGACTCGTGAACTGTCAGTAGTTCGGAATAATTACAATTATTGATATGTTTAACGAATGCCGCATGTGAAAATATTATGCATATTAAAACTAGTTGTGAAAACAATATTTAATATTTTTTACGTTAAATAATTCGATTCTTTATTCTATTACATTAAAATTCATTATTTTAGATTACTTATTAGATTTAATTTTAAATAATCAGAAACAAAATTTTCCGCCTCATGAACTTTTGAAGTAGCCCATAAATACGTATCTATAATATTTTGAAACCAAAATTTTTACGGATATATTTTCCACATATTCAAAAATGTTAACACGATAATCATTCAAATTCGTGGTAACTTCCTCGTACTAAAACTACGAAATAAGAATTATTTTTAAATAAATATGTTATTGAATATTCAAAAATGGGTTGACTTTTAAAGATCCTCAGTCCATTGGCAACACTTATTTTTTGTCTGAATATACATAAAACACGATTATATATACTAGTTTTAATTTCTCATAAAAAATTATCTTGAATAAATATTATCATCCATTAATGACTGGTATTTCACGAAATAGCTGTCATTTCGTTATTTAGGAATTAAGATTGATACTAAAAGTATAGACTTCAATTCCCAAATAAATAATACATAATGCATGGTTTACCTTTAAAGAAGATCATCAGAACATTCTTAAATTTGACCGTTTTAACGTACTTATTGTCACGGTATCGTGGCTGTAATAGACAAACGAAACACTAAAAAACATTGATTTATTCATTATTTTAATAAATTCAAAAGGCACTGGACTCGTATATTTCACTCACTAATTCAATAAATTCGTTCTAGAGTCTTAGCTGCATTTATCACGCTTGAATAACATGTCTCTCATTACTGATGCACGTTACTTAAATCGCTCAGGTTCGCACTAGAAAACTTCTCGCTTTTCGGTAGGTACTCTCTTGATTTACTATCGCTGGAGTCACATACGCGCTAGCATCACATGCCCCACAATTTCGTTTTCTATGGTGTTAGCCCGCTGTTAACTATGACACGCACCGTTGCGCAGTAGCCGGTCGATCTCTTTTTATAGGTAATGTCGCTTTCTCGATGTTTCCAGAGTTTGCGAGAACGGCCCAGTCGATTCGAGATTCGTGTGGACCATTCGAGATATTCGATAGTGCCTAATTCTATCTGATTCTACCATCTCGTGACAATAAGCGATTTTCTTGGGACTTTTCGATTATTATTTATAGGCATTAAAAATTATAGTATGCGCAACGGTAAAGCATTGTTTTGAAAAAAAAATATTTGAAGTCAGGTAAAATCAATATCAAATAATATCACAAATGGCTTATGTTTAAATTAGAAACCGCACTGGAGTTATGTTGCTATTAAATATGACTTTCTCAATGATTCATTTGTTTTCTGTAATTCTACTGTAAGTTTCACTGTATTTGTAATTCCATTGCAGTTTAAAATGAAATTTATTTGAGGTTTAGGTTACCTTATTATCTATAATGTCATTGTAGGTTCCAAAGTTATATGTAATTAAATCGTAGATCTTACGGTCATGTGTATTTCCATCGTAGATTCCACTACTTTCTACAATTCTCTTATAGGTTTTAGCGTAATTTAAGGCAGATACTTTTAGATACAGGGTAATTAAAATATATTAATAGAAGTTTGTCTTCGGTCAACTTTATAATTTATTACAATAACAATATTAAATTTTGTTAATTATATTAAATATAAAATACTTTTAAAAATAATCGCGTATCTGATTTTTTTCAACGACAAAGTATAATATGGAAAATTTTGTATTTCAACACGATTTTGCACTATCAATGGCCATTTAAATTGGCACCAAAAAATAATGTACTTGGAAAACAAACTAATGTTTCTGGGTAGATGTAATTTGAGATAACCGACCAAAAAGCAAAACAGTATAAATAACGCTCACTTTGTTAACTGCCATAAATACAGGAAGCCAAGTTATAAAATCGATTAATATGCTAATTCCACAAATACCTTATCGATGCCTCCGTCACAGGCCTCAGTGAAGAGTTTTTATTATCGATATATTTTTTAAGATCTTTTTAGTTTTTAAAAATATAAAACTAATCAAATATGTATTTATTTGATTCGCCACCAAAAAAATTAACATTTCTGCGTTTTATAGTTTTTACATGTTAACTATATCGTTCAATAGTTTTGAGTGACAATAACAAATCTTATCATATTATATTAATTCTCTTAGACTTTGGTCCAGCAAACTAGTTATTTTTACTTATCTAACGATAAACGGGCGTCTTTTACTCCATTACATATTTTTTTAAATCTACCTTTAATGCCTTTAATTTCAATAGGTACTTTAATTTCAATAAAATGTTAATACTAGCAAATATAAAACGGATTGATTGAGATGATTAATAGAACCTCAGTTTATTGTTACGATAATAAATTATAAATTATAATATATGAGCAATACTACAGTTATTAATGATTTTACACAAGGTACATACGAATCCGCAGTAAATTCTTACATTACTAACCTAATCAATCCCTAGTGTAATGAAAAATAGGACTAACTTTATGAACTATTATAGCTCGAACTTTTAACCTCACTAGTTGAATGTTGTAACGGAAAACAAAATAAGCGTAAGATTTTATTTTGTTTATTTCATCTATACTAACATATAAAGAGGTAAAATTTATAAGTTAGGATGTATGAGGTAATCTCCGAAACTATTCGTAATATTTTTAAAAAACTTCACCATAATCTCCGAAACTATTCGTAATATTTTTAAAAAAATTCAAAAAAATTTAGAATGGACTTTCAAGGTGTACCAAAGCTATATATTATCTTGTTAAAATAAAAGGGCTTTTCGTGGTGACCTATTTTACAACTAAAGTCGACGAAAAAATGGTCGAGCGATGCGTTTTTTGCGAACGCTGTCTAAACGGCAAGAGATATTTAAATACTTTCTACAGAGAAGTTGCAGAACTCAAAAAGTTCTATAAAACAGTCTCCAACGACATTTATCTATATGTTAAGATTAATACACAAATTGATAAAATATGACTAAAAGTTGCTAAAAATCTACGCGTGCGAAGCCGCGCGGGCAGAGCTAGTGTAGAATAAAATCGAAAGATCTATTTTACAATATTCGTGCAACTTTCTACATATTTATTTTTAAAATTAATTAATTTCATTGAATTGAATATTAGTAATGCTGCATTACTACAAAGTAATATACGTCACTCTTCATTGAATAGTGTTAAATTTATAAATTTTCCGAAGCAATATTGACATTATTTGTAGAAATAAAGGCACGCCGTTCAGGAGCTTACGAAATATTTTATATGATGAATAATTTGTACCCACATTACTCCCAAACTCGAACTGTTTTTTTTCTTAACTAACCTATAAATATCCAGCAAGTCCTGTATGAATAATAACACCGAGATGAATGTTGAATACTTTCATCGCCGCAGTAACTCATCCGAAATCGGGTTTCCCCCCTGCCCGCGCGGCGAGCCCCGCGCGTCACCCGACACCATCGTAGCACAATGGCAGTATCGGGTTGCTACGACCGACTCTCCCTAGCTTCGCTGGCTTGAGGTTACGCGTAGATGACGCGGGTGCGAAGGGCACATTTTTGCGACTGAAGAAAATAAACGATTACCGTACCTTGAATTATTACCTTGTAACGCATGAAATTAAAATAATTAATTACAGCCATGCAGAAGTAGAACAATAAATATGTGGTCAACTTTCTACAAATTATTTACATGCCCTATAGCTATTTATGGCGATATTTTAATGATTCTACACCCCTTTCTATACTATGATATTACTTAATACTTTTTGTCGTAACCTGCAGATAGATTTTATCCGAATATTTTAAAAAAAAAAGATGGATAGGTAACTACTAAATAATTTATTTTATATTTTATGTAGGTATTATACACACATCAGGACTCAAATCAATATATAGTGTCAAATTAGACTTATAGATAACAAAAATCTTTACAGTAGGTCAAGTCAAAACATGCAGTTTACTTATGTATCCATATTGCAATGTAGGTTGGGGTGGATCATATAAAAGTAATCTTCCGGATCTTAAAGTAACACAAATTTTTATTATAAAAAAATATTTTGAAAATTTAAAACATATCCCACCGATTTACCTATTAAAGAATTCAATGTCTCTTATTTAGATAGTCTATATAAAAATATCCCATTTCTACAAATACATAAAGAAAACTTTAGTAATCAAAACACAAATATACTATGAATACTTCATAGTTATAGTCAAAGAGCGGAAATAATAGGAAGTATAAATATACCTAAATCCAATAAAACAGCCATGCAACACTAAACCACATAACTAGGAATTTAGTAGGCAATATTTTAACAAATCTATCGACCATAAAAAATGTATTACCATGTCATTTTATACTAAATATTGTTTTATCTTTAAGTGTTATCGAAACTAGAAAAATGAGGTAGGTACTTTTGATTATCTCATGTTCGAATGCACAAGTTTTAACATTGATGGAACAGAAAGAACTTTTTATGAGTAATTTATTGTAAAAAATAATTTTTTAAAACATTAAAAAAATCTTTTTTCAAAACCTTACATGATAATTTATCAAATTGTATTGATTTTAATGAGTTTTTGACCAATTCTAGTGTTTATCGTAAAATAGAAATTTTTTAATAATGAAGTTTACATTTTGAAATATATTTTTTAAATATCTGTTAAGGTATAGGAAACAATCTAAACACTAATTAAGTTAACACGACATACTTACTAGATTACGGCCCGTTAACAGTGTTAAAAATTATATTTTCAAACTTAAACAGAGTAATTGAACGTGGTAAGTGGGAAAAAACGTTGGAAAGATTCATTATTTTTTTATAAATGATATCCGGAGAGTAATAACTTTTGACATACTGTCAGGTCACGTGTCAAATGCAAGGTGATTATAAAATTAGGCTTCATTATGAAATTATTGCGACGGACTTACAAACGGAGAGAATTATTTCGAGATACGACGCGGAGGCTAATTCGGAACACTTGTAAAAACCGACGTGTAGAAGAATGAAACCGAATGCAACATTCGAGTCTGCTTCGTCCGCCGCAGTTCAGGAACGGTTCCCGCGCCGCTGATCGCTCGAGTGAAAATAATTCGGCTTGAATTTCAACCAAGTTCAAATATCAGATGTTCTCACTGGCTCTGGACATCCACCGGAGGTCGGGGGACCGCGCACTAAAAGGCCATCACTTGACTCGGAACCACAAACCGCAAGGGCACGTACACGTACTTCGAATATTAACGGCTTAAGCCACGTTGATGTTAAGGTCCCTACACTTCTCACAGACATGGGAGTAATTAAAGAGCAGGTACTCATTTCCGGTATGTACCTTGACACTCTTCTCACGGACAAATGAAACTTACATCTGCAATATCATTAATTTTCATGTCAATTAATTTTTGATGCAACATGATTAAACTAAAATTTAGTAAACAGGAACTATAAAATAAAATATATCTATATCTACTATAACTCCGTCTCGTTAAATATGGACTAAGTTGCACACACAGACTGTACATAAATATTGGATTATTTCGACGTTTGTTCTATTCTATGTACCATTCCAACAATTGCAAAATCCTTAGATTTAAGGATACTTTATCTCTCCAGAAGCATGATACATTCTCTTGACCATTCTGGAATATTAAGGAAAACTATTTATTTTTAAAAGAGCATCAGTTATGAATAGTTTTAGAAAGTGTTCCTTATTATAATTTTATACTTTTTATAATTTACTCCTCACTAATTGAAACAACTCCCTCGTGGATTACGTAGACGACCAGAATCTGATAATGAAATAAAAATAGTGATAATGAAATTATTATAATATATAATGGAGAGTCGTATAAAACAAATATACTCTCACAAGCTACTTTGGACCTATTATCTACTCATTAAAAATACGCAAGTCTTTGTCTCAATCTTTTTTTGAATTCCCAATTCACTATTTTGCATTAATTTTTATTAGTTTATTTAATTAGTATCCACTACATTAGTTTCAAACTATCTCGAAGAATCTATTATTTTCTATTTAATTCATTCATAATTAATCGAAAAGTTTGAAAAAATCTAATCAAAAAACTCTCTAAAATGTGATGAAACCTTACCCGTAAAATGTACCGTATTTTTTTGTTGCGTGACAATAATTATAATTTGCATAAAGTAATTAAATAACTATTGTAGATCGCTATCAGCATTGAGGACAAATTGACATGTAGCCGTACGTACTCGGGTTTACGAAAAATTCAACGTGACAAGGCAAACAAGTACATATACAATCACGGCGTATAATTGAATTAGTCGGTCAATTTAATTAACTATTTTTAAACAAACAAAAAACATAACTCAATTTTATAATGCAAATTGCTTTTTTTTTCTTCCACCTTGTCCTCTTTCCGATGAAAATTCATAATAATTGTGCCAGTAGCTTAAACAATCAATCATAAAAAAATTATATAAAACGCGACCGATTTGTTTATTTGACTTGGCGATTTGCATAATTCCGATTGCAGTATTTTTGATATCAAATTGGCGTAAGCGCACCCCGGGGCCGGGAATAAATCACGCGGCCTATCCCGCCCACCATTAAGGCCCCGCGCCCCGCGATCTGTCCTAATGCTGATTTATGGAATAATCCGGGAACTTATAATTTACGGATCGCGAAACAATCAAATCTACAATCGGTCAGCGGTTCGAAAGCGCCACGTCGCTGCTATTATTATAATGGAGCTTTGGCAAAGCTCCCGTGAATAAATAATGACGGCGTCTTTCAATAAGAAATTCGAATAAACAGCCTGCAATATTACCTACCGCAAGAAGTATTTTTAACGGAATTATTTTCTAAGGCTTGTAAAAAGCTTGTCTACGAACTATTATTTAGTAATCAGCGTTTATATTATTATCGTTGTTTATTGACAAAATAGGACGATTTAACTAGACAAGACATGTTTTGTGAACAGATATTTTTTTGTATTTGATCCTGCAAAAAAATTGATGACTTCGAAAGCAGTCCACGTTAAAATATTAAAAATTTGTGGTTAAATACAAAATATACTATATAGCTCTTAATTTTAAAATATACATATATCTTCAAGTTTATATGATACTCAATACGGATATTTTCAACATATAAAATTAATATACATCATGTATTATGGTATCTTTGTAAAATAATACAAATAATCACGTTTCTACTATAATGTTAATAAATTAAATAACATATAAGTTAAACTCTAAAAATGATTGGGTGTTGTGATAAAGCAGTAATCTACCTTAGGTATTTACATTTTTATACAAGGAAAACTCGCAATACTGTATAGATTCCATACCAATGACGATTGAATGACTAGCAGGTAAGCACTATGTACCTACGTGATATATTAATGCGGTACCCATGGAAAGTATCGAATTCTCTTCTAGGCGCCCTGGTATGGGACATTAATTATTTCGCTTTTGAACAATGTCAGTAATGATCGAATGTATTTAGAAACCCTAAAGAACGAGGGAAACAAGACAATATCACTGAGACTGTTCATGTTGTATGCAAAGATGTGGAGGGGAGATAATGGCGTTTATAGATTACGGTGCGATAACGGACTGTTTTATTTATCGCAATAAAATTACACGTTGTCACTGATAATAAATTTGTCGAAGCCTGTTATTTCTTACGTCATAAATTGACTAAGGCTTTATTTAAGAGACATTACCGCAATGAGATTATTGATTGATTTTACTCAATTATCAAAAACTTATAAACGTTCACGATAAAGTAAATAAATAACACTCTATATATATATATATATATATATATAAAGCAAATCTAGTGCAATATTTATTTACAAATTTTCCATTCAATCTATCAATCTCATTGAATGCTAAGGGAATAAAGCATAGCATATATTTACTATGAGTACTTTTTTGTTTAATAATTAAGTTTAGTCCTCCACATGAACGTGAGAAGAATTAATATTACTATGGGCAGCATTCATATCTGCGTCGTATCTCATTCAACGTATACTCGGTTTTTCATTGGCACTGAAAAGCCTTTGAAGACTTGTACATTTAATTTTATAGTTTTCCTTCCTCCAAAGTTTACATCATTTCTTACAACACCCCTTTGATTAATCAATTAATCTCAAGTAACTGGATTACCCAGATTCTTTCTGGTCATAAATAATTTAATTGTAGCCCTCATAGATCCAACTTGGTCCCGACATTTTTCTACAGAAAAGTCAATCAAATTTTGGAACTCATTCTCTGGTCTAAATTCTTTTAAATTTTTATAAAAAATATAAAAATTAGTAGGCCCCATCAAAAGCCTGGCTCAAGGAACAATATGGATGCTTTCTGAAAGTTTGGCTATTTCTACGAGGAACTCGCAATATCTGCGTTCTCCCACTACAATAAGTGAAGATGATTGAAGATATCAGTTTATATGGACACTGTTAAGGGTACTTATGTATGTTCCCGGACGTGGTGGAAGAAGCTAGTATACAATGACTTCAGATCATGAAATACTTACTATAAATGAAGAGCATGAAAATTGACATTTAATATTTTCTTGATACACAATTGATACAAATTTTACTTCATCGTCCAAAGTAAAGTTTTATTTCTCTGTTTCCTTATTTCACATGCCTGTTTTGTTGGTAATAAAAATCCCCTAGATATGATTTTAGTTATTAATTGAATGTGGCATTCATTAAAGAGCGATCTGTGGTCTTTCAAATGTACCTTAGTTACTCGTAACTTTCAGAAATGTTAAACATTTGTATTATATTTGTCAATTCTTAAAAAAAAAGGGATAAAACTGTAACATATTCTTGACTGAAACTTAACTCTTGTTTTGAAAACTAATCGAGAGTATTTTAATTTGTAACTTTTTAATGCAGAATATATATACCTGCAGGTCTTTAAAATAAGTTAACCATTTATATTTTGAGTGTAAAAAATGGAACTGAATGTTTCTGTTCCGAGCGACACAAATTACATCGACATTTCTGGCTTCAAACATATTTAGTTACAATGTGCAATTAAAATACTTTAATAACGGTGTCTCAAAGTGACTCAGAGTTGGCTACCCACTAATTTGAATCGTTTTCATGCTTCACGAGAGTGTTTTTAAAGATAATTTGTTAATGGTAAACAATTATTTTTTGGTAGAGGTGATGCTATTTTCAATAACAATTAAGAGGTGATGCTACTTACAATAACAAGCTTTAGATTTTTATCTTTTGATTACTGATTTATAAACAGTATTATTCTAAATATTTTTCAATTTAAAATACATATCCCGTTATATTATTCATAACAGTACATATACATGCTAAACTGTTTGTTTGTACTTGTTATCATCGTCGTGTTTTAATAACACTTGTTATGTAATTATTCTGTATTTGATAATTAACAATTGGCAACTCGAAAAATTGCCGTAATTAGCAATGTACATTTGCATCAATTTAATTCAATAAAGAGGAAAGTAATTTTTCCTCGGTCTTTTGTATACGTGTCAAGCATAAATTTGACCAGTGTGTTTCAGGTGCATCCTGTCGAAAATGCAACCGTGGTGTATATTATACACGCAAGAGTTACTTATTTGGACACGTACCTGATTTCCAATTATTCTGGGGAATCTCTTTTTATTATTTCTGGAGTTATTCGATATAAAATAATTGTAATACTTGACTCAATAATTTTGTATAATTTTCATATTTTTTTTACGTTTCGTGATATGTCTGGCTAAATTATTTGATTTTTCATATATCTAGAGCGCTGTAAGTGTTCATGTCAGGAAATAAAAAAATTTGGGATACACTTTTTATTTAATTGCAGTACAGTTGATTCTTACTCTCTTTAAATGGTATTGCTTGAGATTAAAAAAATATGCTATGAGTTATCCTGCGTCACATCTACATAGAGTTAATTAGGTTGATTTAAGCATTGTATTAATATAAACAAAAACGAAAACAAACTTTGTACATATTGTGTACAATTCCATTTTCTTGGATGACGGTCGATTTCGCGGGCAAAGTGTCTTAGTAGTTAGTGCAACGTTATTCGAAAATCGAAAGTCAACCTATTTCTGACTTGACGTCTAAACTAGTGTCTCGGCATGCCCTTTCGCTAATAATTTCTTCGTCGAAAAGATCGTCAATGTCGCGAATCGACTCAGGAACATTCCACCTTTTTCGAAGTGGTGCAGCATAATGTGACGAATATGGTTTGCGATTCGCGTTTTAATGTCCCACCCATATGGGGTGGGATATTAAAAAGCTCTCTCCCCAACTGGAGAGAGCTGGCACTAGTCCGAGACGAGTGGAGGGAGTTTATTGAGGAGGCCAAGACAAAGGGTTGTAGTGCCAAGAGTGATGATGATGATGACAACGATCTTGATAATTCTTGGTCCCCTCATTTTGAGATTTTTTATTTGAACGCGTGTGGCCCGGCAGTCGTCAGATTGTCATAAGTCGGAAAATCTAGACTGCGATATTTGGCCCGAGAAACCAAACAAGAGCGCACCATTCACTGCAATTTATTCGACGCATTAATACTTTAATGACGCTACTCTTTCAAATTATTGTACTCCCGACGGTGCATGACTTATTAAATCATTTGTCATGCAAGCCGCTGTAATCTGATATTTTTTAAAAGACAAACGTGTGAATCTCGCGTGGAAGACTATTCAACACACAGTGTACTTTATTTTTACCTTTGACCAACATTACTTTCAACAGTATAATGATACGACATACAATTTTTGCATTCAACAGAGTCAGACAAAACAATACGATACTTTAGTACCTAACAATGATTCATTATTTTTTTATTATTATTAACTGCATTATTAATCATTCACTGATATTTTGTTATTTTTATTACTTCCTTTATATTAACTTGTGGCGTCTGATTGATTGATTGCTTGTCTGACAAAAAACTTTGGATCGATTTTTAACCCTTTTCCCGTGATCCAATCGAGCTGAAACTTTGCAAGTAGACTCGTGGCGACGATCAAGAAGATCTATCAAATTTTCGTTACAAAAAATGATAATTATAGTATAATTTTGGATTTTTCAAATTTTTAATGGTTTTTTCATACAAGTTGTATGGAGATACCGACGCATACGGTAGACACGAAATCCGAAAATGAGAAAGGGAGTGTTGTAAAAACTTGGTTTTTGTGGGTTACTTTTTTAGAATATATTAAAGATCATAGTATTGTTTATCAAATGTGGTATTTTATTATTTCTCAGTAAACCCAGCCATCGATCGATTTTAATCGATCAAAAAAATGTTTTCTTTTTCATTAAATAGATACTTACTCTTGACTTGCGGTTTACTGATGATCCCATTTATTTTTATACCTTTCATATATATTTTACGCACGTAGGCAAACAGGCGAGGCTCTCGCGGCCATCGGAGTGGACGCAGTAATTTTCTCTGATTCCTTGTAAATAATATCGGTATAATAATTCCTTCTGGCGCCAATTTCCTTGGTTGCTCGCGTTCTTCGTTGGTAATTGAATTCCGAGTAATTTAGACTTATTTGCGTTAAAAGTGAATGCACGAACGAGATGTAAACAATTAAGACAAAATGTATTTTATTGATTTGCATTTCAATTTAAAGTATCAGACTTTAGTGTAAATTATTGCTGGTACCGTGCCTACCTTCATTTTAAATGGAGTGATTCGAAAATAATTATACCAACTAATTTAAAAGGTGTTTCTAAATATACATATATTATATTTTGTAATGCGAATCGACCGAAGTGGAACTATTAATGTATAAATAAATAAATAAACTTTTTTTTAAGTTAACAAAATTTCGAACTATTTACCGTAAGGCTGCTTAAATATTATAAAATATAATTTATTAATTATGTTGTAACTGTTCGATTGCAGAATTGACAGCTGATCAACAGGTACGGATATCTCTTAATTAAGTGATTAAGCTGTTATATTATTTACTGGCTTTGCAGTCTCCAACGCGATTATAAGATTTGATATTTCATTTCATAATTTGCCAGGAGTGTGTTATTTTCTTGAAAATATACAGATTTAATTATCTTCCTCTTTGAATGCTGTTAGGTTAGGTTGATGGTGTAGATAGTTTGTGATCTTTATGCAAGTCCAATCGACATTTATTAATCGATGGAATTTTGTATCAATATGTATATCAGTGTTGCAACAACGGTTAAAATGCTAGATAAATGTTGCAAATAGTACCTACCTACCTGGATAACATAATATAATTTAATGATTATAATAAAAGATTGTAAATCCTCGATTTTAATAAGGTAAAATTAATTACTTTTCCTCTGTAGACTTTTGAATAGATTACGTTGCAAATAAACGTAAAATGTAAAAAATATATTTAAAGAAAAAATTTATACCCTACTCATATTATCCAAACAAAAAAAACAACGGACAACCGTCACTATGAATCGAAAATTATTTAATTCACGTTTAGTAACGAATATATATTACACAATAAATATATAACATACTTTCATTTAAAAGTAATTAATTACCTATAACTTGTTATACGGAAGCTTCTGTTCTAGTTAAATAGAAAATATACACACATACCTTTGAATATAATTATCGTTGTAATGCGTAAGTCATCTAAAGTATAAGTATTCATATTTTATTGATATCCCTTCACTTCCTTGCTTTCAGTGTTAATTACCTATATCGTTCCATAATCGATTGGTACGTAAAACGACAAATAGAATCAAAATATAATATCAAGTAAATTTAAATTAGTGTGCAAGAACTGTCATAATTGAGTGATTTTAGCCCAATTTTCTTTTTGAAAACCAAAAAATCAAAATAACAAATCAAACAACTAGAACTGAATTTGTGAGCGAATTAACGTTAGTGACTTGAATGTTTTGGGACATACGATTCCATATTGGGATCTTTAGATTGTTATCCCAACACTTAAGAGACGAAAATAAAAATAAAAAATAAACGAGACGTATGTATACTTCGGTGTTCGGTGTTCGATGTACTAAGTAAGGAGATTAGTATATTTACATATATCTCTCTCAAAGTAAAAATACCTTCATATGTCTGGTCTGGCAGAGCATCAAACGGATTACCGAAGTAGGTACCTATCGCAAACGTAACCTCGCAATTCTTATGTTTCGACTAAAATTACATGAAATAGGTTCTAATGCTGTATTTAAAACTTATAGAAAAAATATTGTTTCATATATACACTTATTAATTTCTTCTCCCAGTGTCCTGATGTAAAATTGTCGCAAAATTGTCAGTGTCGCATTGGATCGTATTTACATTTTGACGTTTGACGGATAATCGTCGATGTATTTCTTTCTCACCCTCTCTCTCAAGTAGAAACTGAAAGAAACAAACACCGACATCTCGTTTATTTTTTATTTTTATTCTCGTCTATTAAGTGTGTAGATAACGATCTTAAGATCCAAATATTGCAATTTTCAGAATACGCCCGAATGGTGGATACATCAGACACATCATCCTCAGTACTAATTTGAGCATTGAAGCATTGTTGAATAAATATACGTACAGAGAGGCCGACATTTCGCTCCCAGATAGATATTTCTGTAAAGTGGTTCGGAGAACTTTTCTTTCGCGGCTCGCTTATCCGCTGGCGGTCGCGGATAATGAGATGCGAGCTTAATTTCTTGATTTATCGGCGGAGCAACGGGTAAATGAAGGGAATTTACGACGCGCCGCGAGTCAACCCCGGGGCACGAAGATCGCCCGCGCAAAGGGTGATGACAATTACATTTAAACATTTCGAATTATGTAGGCGGGTGAAATTACGAGTATAAGAATGGATTTCTTTTCAAAATGGAACATGCACAATATTTACGAAAAGTCGCAACAACACGTATCTACCTACTCAATTTGCCATTGTAAATATTCATATAATTGCTTCGATTCTGATGTTCTCTGTGTATATTTTTTTATAAAAAATAACCCATAAAAACCAAGCTTTTACAATACTCCCTTTCGCTTTAATTCAGGTTCGTGTCTATACACGAGTCGGGCTAATTACTCGTATAGAATGATTCCAATTTGAAAAAACCATTAAAATTTCTAACATCCGAAATTATACTATAATTATTAATTTTTTAAAACGAAAATTTGTTAGATCATTTTTATCGTCGCCATGAGTCTGCCTGCGAAGTTTCAGCTCGATTTGATTACGGGAAAAGGGTTAAAAATCGATTCAAAGTTTTTTCGTCAGACAAGCAAGAAAGCAAGCAGACGCTACGAGTTAAAAGAAAGGGAGTAAAAACCACAAAATTTTCCTAATGACGTAATCAATCTGATGCAATTAGATGATTTTATTATGGGATAAATGTAGGTAAACGTACACGCTCATATTGTCACCAACATTGGTGACAGTTGGTAGATTCGAAGACGTATTTAACTAGCTAAATTAACTATGAACCGAGGGCATCAAGCAAGCAACTGAAATTATGACGTCACTCTTTTCGGAGACTCGGATGATTCAAAATAGCGACGAGCATAAGATGGACGCCTTCGAAATGTACCGCAGAAGAGAGATATTACTGCTCGAAAGATATTGCTGTGGATAGCACATTATATAAATACCCCAATCTTGCAACAAATCCAACCACAGCTAGATAAATCTATAATATTTAATAAAATATATCTCCACTTTTCCAGCCACATTGAGGGTCAAAGTAAGAGCCTAGAAAGGAGAATAACCTGGGCACAGTTTGGGTTAAAAAGTCCTAAAAGAACCGTAAGCGATTATGTTACATCTGTCTGGAGATGTTCTGGGTTCAATTGAGGCCACTATACGTCAATACTGACGTGAAGATATTACCATACCCATCTGCAGAGCTTACAGAGTCGCAGCAGCGAAATAGTTTACTCGAATACTAGCTACGCTTAATTTATCTATATGTTTATATCAAATATGGCGCAATTTATAGCTGATTCATAATCTTGCATTCTTTTGCCGTGCCGACACGTTTTCAAAACGATTAAAAAAGAATGCTACATTGACATTATTTCTCATTCTGCTGCATTACCGCTGCATGATGCTTTACTTAACAGTATTCCCCTTCAAGTACCTATCATGAGCGAATATATTATACATCGGCATGATAGTAAGTATTACTCTGTGTATATAATTTATTAAGCATTACTGTAATGTTTCCCCGGCTGTGTACTGTTAGAACCGGAGGCACATCTTAAGGAATAAAACATGGCATAATGGAAATAAAACTTGGCTTAACGATGTGCAGGTCTCTGTCTCAAGCCCGGCTTTAAGTTCAGCGATTCGTACTTATATTAATATAACGCCATTTTCCCAGGGGAGATTCTTATATTAACTTCAGTTATTTACAACTTCCAGGTCTTAGCTTTCGTGTGATACATTTGCAACGACAGGTGTATCTGCGATCATTACGGAAACATCTGGTAGGGATTATAAATAGCAATCTTCAAAGTATTTGATAGATTTTATTAAAAATACAATATAGAAAAACAAAAACAAAACAATATAATAGTCACTAGGCAATGTATTGCACCTTTTTTTGGACGGCCAAAAATATTAAATAAAAATTACTTAAGACGAACTATAAAACAATCACATACTCATATTACCTCCCTTTTAACTACCATAACGCACGTGACTTGCCTTATAGATGATTTCTCGTATATTATCACGTTGTATAGGTATATAATTAAAACAAATTAGATAACTCCAAATATGTATAATACAGATATACGGAAAATAAAGACACACGGAACTGTGTATCGAAAAAATATTGTCACCACCGGGTTCGAAACCAGAATTTTCTATTACCACTAAACAGATTTAACCAATAATAAACTGCTCTAACTACAATGTCAGTTTCCATCTACATGTATTATTATTATATGAGACATCTATAGTTTTCGTTAGAAGCAACCGTATTTTTTATAAATAATCTGCCATATAAGTTTACATAAAAAACATTTTGTTTATTTTTCTACTATACACGAGTGCTTACATAGGTACCTACGCCAAAGTTATCACACCCGTAGTTCAGTTATACCGGTAATAATAAACCTCACCGAATTCCCGTAGTTGAATTATATTATATAAACGAATGTCGCTTGGTCGAACAAAGCTGCCGGCACTTTGAAAGTACGTACCTGTGCAGGTAATTTAGATAATAATTCTCGAGCGCTACAATCGCCATAAATCAACATAATGCTCTATAAAACTGCTTCCGAGGGCGCTAAGACCGCGGTCAAACACAATGAGCGATTGTCATTCGTGATTTAACAATATAATACAACAGTATTGAAAGCAACGCGGCAGTACGGAACCCGCACAAGTTAATACAGGCGACACCTCCCACGCGCGCTTGATTGTCGTTATTGAATTCGAGCGCTCGACGCCTCTATGCGACATGAACGCAACCGTATAATAGATTGGTCATTTAAAAATTAATCAGTTTTTTTTGATACGTTGTCAAATTTCGAACACATTTGTCTATAAATCGTTCGTTTAACAACGTGATGTTATTATTAAAATTACACACTGCTTCGTTGATAGAGAAGTGACAGAATTCAAAATATATATAGTTTAGGATAGACGATTTTCAAAGTTTTTATCAATCTCAATGATCGAGAACCTTGTTGGTGTAGTGGTCACGACGCTCACCTAGTGATCCGGTTGGTCAATAGTTCGAGCTCCATTCTAGGACACCATCAAGTTATTCATATTTTCATAGCACAAGATTTTAGCTTAGTTTGAAGAATATTGATGCGAAATTTACCTATTCCCATCTCTATTTTTTTTGTAAATAAAAATAAATAAATTGATTAAAATGCTGTATTTTTGTATAAAACCTATTTTCTGATATGACTAATTTAAGTTATCTACTATATTTTTTCGATGGCATTAGTTTTGACGATTTTGATTCAATCAGAAACGTTTATATACGAAAGGAGAAAAATGTCTTTTAGGTGTCATTTTTAAATTTACAATTCATACTTTTTGTTTCAAAAAGGATTACACTATTTTAATCGAAAACCCTGCTGCCCCAAAACCTGTCTAAACTTCATCTAAATTTCTAAGAGAATATTTTAATGATTGAGGCTTTTCTAGCCTATTCTTGGTCAACGTCAGGTATTCCTGAGAAGGATTTTTATATACATTTGTATGCACACGAATTATTTATTATTCAGCCATATCAGAATGCCTTTAAAATATACATTTCTCTGCGCATAGTAGAGTCAAAGGTCTAGTTACATTACTTACTGACCATTGTATATGTTACAGTGAATCTGATTTTCTAGTGAGTCCATCATTCACTGGCATTTTAGAAAAAGTATATTCAAGGTCATTCTTATCATATTCAAAGAGTTTTTCACCAATAGAAATGAATACAATATTTTAACTTGCACTTACTAGTGAATTTATTGGTTTCCGAACTGTCAAAAATTAAATTTGACAAGTGTGAAATCCGTTTCCGTAAAAATCTATGCTTTTAAACGAACTTTTATTTATCCAAATTGAAACAACCGGGCCTTGAATAACAATTTAATAAGTCATTGCGTGAACAAGGTTCTTACTGCATTATTAATTTCTTCTGTGCAAATCAACATTATGTAGGTAACGGATATTATTAAAATAGTCATTTTGAAGTGTTGAAAGTTTCGTCTGCACCAATTCTTCATTGTATGATTTTATAACAAGATTCTAATGGCACATGGACCTCGTTTTTCAAAATTTATTTTGCGTTTTGTGTCTCATTCTACACTAGTCTAGTCCAAAGTCATTACAAAGCGACAGTATTTCTAATTTTTATCCTTTGAGCGATAGCATATTCTCTATTCTGTGGCGATAGTTCTGTTTCTCGAACTGTCACACTTCTGGACTGGTCTTTGATATTCAATGATTAGTTTAGGTAGGTAACTAAAACGTATTATATTTTTAAAATTTTAATCGCGAACACTTACGAAATTCTGATCATCTTATAATTCAAAAAACAGTCGATTAAACTCATAAAAAGATTGGGTACTTGTATTTTTAGGTTATAATTTTTGTCATTATCGAATAAATAAACTAAGAATAAATTCAGTTAAGCGTCGTAATGTACATTTTCAAGCATATATTTTCTTTTTAGGGACAAAGTAGAGAGCCACGTTGTTACAAATGAAACACATAGCAGAGTTCATGTTGTGTCTAATTATACTAAGTGATAAGTTATTAAAATTAGTATATAGTCGTAGATCAGTAATAGAGTGTAAGAAAAGTGATGCCGTGCAGTGGAGGGATAAGGATGCCGAGTGGAGCCGTATAGAGGCAGAATTCAACAGCAGTTCTGAGGGCTCTACATTCCGCACCAGGAAAAACCTCCGCCAAAAGTATGATGCCATCAAGCGGGCCGTGCGGAAGCGATCCACAGACATCCGTAGGGATCAGATGGCAACTGGTGGAGGGCCCAGTACAGTGGCTCCCCTGGATCAAATGGAGGCAATGGTAATGGAGATGATCTCCCTGAGCGCTGAGGGCGAGGAGGCAGCGTTCGACAGTGATGCTGCACCATTATGTAATATATATTTTACTAACTGAAACCTAAGATTATTATTATACATTAATTAATTAAACTTTATCATTATTAATTTCATAATCATTACTATATATTATAATTATTTCAGATTCTTCAACCTACGTGGAGGACTCGAATTTTATATGTACGGAAGAGGATGAGCATGAGCACGTCAGCCTGCCGTCCGAACCACGGACTGCTCCATGTGAACTGCCATCCGCATCACCGCTAGTAGACCACTACCTACCATCACCACCACCAACCATCCGGCAACTTCATCGGCACCACTTCTTCCATCAGGGACAGATGGAACTACTAAACCAGGTTCTCTGTCTACACCGCAGCAGTGGGATACCTGGAGTGTCCCGCAGCTACGCACACCCAAGCACCCAGCTTTGAGAAAAGGAGGGCGCATTATAGATGCGAGGAAAGAATTAATTATAATTCAAAAGAAAATTCTAGAGAGATACAAGATGCAGGAGCGTGTGCGAGAAAAGGAAGAGAGAGATCGAGAATCTGCTGCAAGGGAAATTGAGCGTGTGCAAGAAAAGGAAGAGAGATCGAGAATCTGCCGCAAGGGAAATAGAACGTTCGCCGAAAAGAAAAATATTGGAAGAAAAATTGGAAGCGAACAGAAAATATTATAATGAGAGGTTAAATTCTTTAAAAATAAAGAAAATTGATTAATAAGGAATCATTTTTAATTTTTATATGACCAAGAAAAGAAATAAAAACACATTGATTTTATTTGTTGTTTATTTTTTATTATTCCCATTAAAATAAAATTTATATCTAGATTATATGACCTTATACACTATCAGGCAATGATATAATAAACTGTAGATACGTTACAAGTGTGAAATCTTGGCAATTCAAAAGTAAGGTAATTGCATTAATATATTGTAAGAATGAGTATGTTATTTTAGTCACTGTGACTTCAAATTACCTGATTTTTACTTGATTATGTGATTTGTTGTCTCTTTCAATGCAATATTTGCTCCATATGAAAGCCGGCTAGTATGGGAATAACGTGTCTATATTATAATACGTCAATGCTATCAGGTGTATTAGTGTCAATTCAATTTATTTAATAATATGTACATTACAAACTCAGTGTTCAAGGCATATATATTATGGAAGTATATATATCTGGTCAAAGGTGTGGGAGAATCCCGCTTCGGAAAACCCCCTCAGACACATGGAATATATCAATACCCAAAGCGATTTTGTTCAGCATAGCTGTGGCTCTTCCAACAGGCATAACCATTGGCAGGTTGGTCCTGTATATTGGAATGTGAAACAATCTACGCTAACGATGTCTAATGTAATTATCAGGAACATACAAACCAATGCCCTGCATAATTTCAGGATTATCGATCATACCGCGCAACAATCGACACTAGTGAAGGATGTAACCGATGCAAAAGAATCATCTGGGCAACGATGATCCTAGAAGAAAGAAACCTTATTTTGGAATATTTCACTCCTCTCTTTCTAGATTATATGACCTTATACACTATCAGGTGTATTGGTGTCATATGAGACTCTTGCCTACCACACGCACAAGTATCACCACACTTTTGCATGCGCATGCCGGTTGCACCGTGTACAAAACACCAACTACACGCACGGTATCAGTGTACAAACGTGCGTGTAGTTGGTGTTTTGTACACGGTGCCCCGTTTACAAACCGGCATGCGCATGCAAAAGTGTGGTGATACTTGTGAGTGTGGTAGGCCCATTAATATAATAATAATATATTAATCTAATTGATATTTACATTATTATTATAATTATTCAAGAGAGGAGTGAAATATTCTAAAATAAGGTTTCTTCTAGGATCATCATTGCCCGGATGATTATTTTGCAATTCGTTAACAATTTCAAACGCTTCATCTCTTTCATATGCAAAGTGTTCATCATTCACCATTATAGCCATATTGTGTAGCACTGCGCAAGACACTATGACTGGCTTAACGCGTGCACTGGACAATGTGATGCGCCTTCGTAGCACAGGGAACCTACTTTTTAGTACACCAAAACATCTTTCAATTGCATTTCTACTACGTATTTGTGCCTCATTATAAAGGTTCTCAGCTGGAGTGTTAACTTGGGCTAACGGAGTAAACAGATATGTTTGGCTCTGGTAACCACGGTCACCTAACAATATACAGTTTGTAAACTGTCCAACCTCAAACTTTGCTTTTATGACAGAATTGTTAAATATGGTTTGGTCGTGACTGGAACCTGGCCAGCGGGCAACGATATCCCTGATGATGAGGCGGGCGTCACAGATTGCCTGGACATTCATGGAGTAAACACCTTTTCTATTGCGGTAAACCTCAGCATCCTCTGCACCTGAAATAGAAATAGATACCTACATTAATATATTTTATGTAACTTGCAATCACTTTTTTTCTCTACCTATCTGTTGTAAAAGACCTATAGGGCGTTAAATAATAAATAAATAAATAAAAATATTGCTTTTCCTTGAAGGTATCAATGAATAGGATAATCGTTTATATTTGCATACTAACTTGGAGTCATGGGAACGTGTGTGCAGTCTATAGCTCCAATGACCCTTGGGAAGCGAGCCAAATTATAGAAACCTTGCTTTAATGGACCAAGATCCCGGGGCCAACCAATAAAACTTGGAGCTAGCGAAGCTATGGCTTCACTAACTTCTTTGATAAACCGGCATGCTGAAGATCTACTGACGCCGCTGAAATCACCCGCAGATATGAGATAGGAGCCAGTAGCATAATATCTCAAAGTCAAAAGCACTTTGTTCATCGTTGATACGGCTTTATTGCTGTAAAACAAAATACATAACATTTTATTTTCACAATCTACTCACATGTATAGATCATTACACTATGGAAGCCGTTGACACATTATTATCGATATATTTGCAAGAATTTACGTACCGTGTAGTTCGGGGTGTGATTTTATCTTTGATCAAATTGTGAATGCGTTTGACGGCTAACTTGGTCAACCGAAATCTTGACCGAAAATCAACATCATCCAGATTCTCCATGTAGTTGACTCTGTGTCGGAATCTTCGCTGTCTTCGTAATATTCCCACTGCCTCTGCAATCTCTTCATCTACATCTTGGATCAGCTCCCTATTTAGTTTTAATCTTTTGAAGAACGTGAGACGAACTGCGATCTCAACTGTCTGTCAAAATTCAAATGAAATGCAAGTCGCCTAGGTTAAGTTGTCGTGTCGGAATAATGTTTCTTGGTGCTCGCGATAATAAATTTTAATTGTAGTATTTTGATTAGATACCAATCCAACTTAAAATAAAATCTTAGGTTATAGCCGTATTATTTCGATTACAAATAGTTTTCAAAACAATAAAGTGGCAGCTGAATTGCCAGAACAAGTGCAAGCGCGACGGCCATTTTTAAATGTAGGATTAACCAGGATTAACCGATATATTGTCTATGCTTTGAGTAACGTATTTTCACGGATTATGTGTAGTGAATCTGAGAATTCGTTGATTTAGATGTTTTCACTGCCCCCACTCTGCCCGACCGGGAAAAGTACATTTTTACTAGTGAAAGTATAGTCTCGCTAAAAATGCAAATTCGCTGTAACATATACATGTCACGATTTAGCGCTACTTGGACATGCCGTGGATAAATGACGCGTATTTTGACAGACTAAACATTTGTACAATGTTACGTATTCTGAATCTGACAACGATTGATTGCATTCAGTAGTCGGTTCAGTTCCAAAATAAAACTAAAATTCTGCCACTTCTTTCTACAGTTCTCAAATCCTGTTCGCGTTCTTGAGGAACATTCCCTTGTCGCTGTAACCTCTCATAGACCCCTATTCTTTTCCAGATCTTTTACCTTTCACTAGCTTCTCCATCTGTTCCTCTCCAGCAACTGACTAATTAATTAATTTTTTCCACGGCCTTTTTATTTTTCTTCCATATTCTATCTTCTTCTTTTTTGTATGCTCTATCAGGTCCCCCCGATTACTTTACTGAAGGTCTTTCTGTCCTGCGTTGCCCGGAATAGTTCCTCCACGCTTCTTACACCAGTCCACTTTCGTATGCTCCGCAGTCAAGACATCTGTCTCCTACCGGCCCCTCGGCGACCCTCTGTCTTGCCTTTTAAGATTCTATACTTATTCCATATTCTACTTATACCATATTCTATACTTCTTTACTTAGATATTTCTTATCCTGTGCTTTTTCTAAATGTATTCTCCATTATTCTTTTTGTCACTGGAGCGCTTAGACTTCATCTTAATCAATTTGTATGTAATCTAATATATAAAATCCCAATATATTAGATTACATACACACACGCGATATGTAGGTATATTTTACACACGATCTATTTAATAGGAACGAGTGTCATTTTTTTGAAATGTAGATAAGTGACCTTACTTTTTTCTAAATATATGGCAAATAAATATTTATATTTTATCATTAATTTGATAATTGTTACACTGAAACCGTTTGTTGTACGCATGTCTTTCGCAGCCTTACTATGATGTTCTAAATACTAATTGTAAAATAATATCAAATATTTTTTATTTCAGATACTAAAAACAGTGTAGGACTCGTGGGGTGCATAGAGGAGGTCGCCCATAACGCCATCGCTGTTTACTGGAACCCTCTAGAAAGTTCCGCAAAGGTACGTTTCAAGACTCTAATTAAACAATTTGAAAAACACCATCTTGTTATGTTCGTTATCAATATTTCTCAAAACACAATGTCTAGTAGTACTCGCTTATTAGACACGCAATTTCTCAAAAATTTGCAAATATAATTTAATACCCCCCTTCGGACATCTGCCTTTGACTAATTTTCAGTTTAAAAGTATAATGAGGGAGATGTCCTGCGGCGAACAATGCTCAAACTTTTCCAATTTATAAACATGAAAATTTCACGTTTAAACGTTGCCTCAGCATTTCGCGCAAATTGGTGGAAAACGAAATGTTGATTTAATAATTTCATAATATATAATACACGGTTGAATTATTTTAGTTTTGGAATCAAGTCGCCGAGCGATTGGCACACCTACCGAACACCGAAATGCAATTGGCAAGAAGTATAAACATAAATAATTGAAGGTAGCATTATTCCTTCAAATTTGATGGTTGTACATTAATGCTCACCCAGCAGTCGGCGGGAACAATTATTGTTCCACCATATTAATTTGCGGTTGAGCCACTTGATTAGTGCACCTTCCGAGGCGGGAGTATAATGTGTGCTCCATGTTTTGTAATGAGGTGTTTCTTAGCTCAAAACAACCGGATGTGGGCACTTAGGCGAGATACAAACATTGAGATTAACAGCCTTGTTAAAAATTCTTTCGGTTGGGAAATTTCCATCGAAGAAACGAGAATAGAATTGATTAGGCGGTGTTGTGTTCTTCATTGGGTTAATGATAGCGTTTTCGGACTATCAGATCCTAGCGAAAGCCGCTCATAGTCAATATGTTAATTTATTTTAATTGATTTCGTTTCACCGAGCTATAGCCTCCATAACTGCCGCCAGCGATTAGCGGTGTTGAAGTGTTCGCAGTCAAGCTGTAAGCGCAATCCGATTAATTCTAGCCATGTCTAAAGTCGGTGTTGATAGAAAGACATCACAGAAAATCGCTATTCTAATCGCGATGCCAAATTTCCGGTAGGATATTAACACTCACTCGAGTAGATATTCATCAAAGTACCCACCTAATTCCACGAAAAATTATTATCAGCCAAAAAAACTGTCGCGTCTACAATTGTTCGCGGCGACTACCTCCGTATCCCTTGACAAATAATAATTTTATCGCGCATTTCTGCAGCAAGAACCCTCATTGAATCGTCAAGCGCGCATTTGATCACAGACGGGTAAACGTCAAGATACCCGAGTTTATCCACATCGCCATTATTGTTTCCTTGAAAAAACATCCACCAGAGGCCGCGCGCCTCGCAATTCGCAATAACTCGCGTAATTCCACGGACGAGAATTGATCCTCACGCAGAATGCGAGGGGAACCATCTCGGTAGCTTTGTCTGTCGCCCGGGGGCACTCGCGATGGCGATTAGCCTATCTAAGCGTAACTACCGTGCAATTTGTCCGTCTGAAAACTGTGCAATTTCCCGCCATCCGAACGCGATGGCGCGCGGCCGCCGGCAGCGCCGCCTACGACAGCTTTTTGCACTTTTTAAAAACGGCGTAATGAGTCATTTCAATGTCATCTGTGGAGAAAATTGCGAAGCTCTATTCAAACTACCATTATTATAATCGCTTTGTTTCTAATTTCCCGCAGCCGCATTTCCGCCTAGGGAAGAGGTTATAATAATGTTCGCTTTATTATTTATTACGCGTCTCGGATACGCGGATCTGCAGCGATATGTCGAGCGAAATCTCGCACACCGAACGTTTTCTCTCAACGTTAATATTATTAGTCTTCTGAATTAATAATTACACAATCGATCACACGAATCCGTAAACAGTATTCTTGGAAAAAAATGCACATATACCGTTTATATTTATTTCACAACTGGACCAAACAAGCCATTAAAATGCGGGAACCTCGGTCCCTACAATTTCGAAATAAGCAAATAAAAAGGCAGATAAAATCACACAAAAAACTTCCAACGTGTAATTGAACGCCGCTGCCTGTATAATTTCCCTAATTAAATTAAGCCAAACGTGTAATTTGTCACAATGTTTACCGGCCGGCTCTGGGGAATACGAGAAATTTTATTCGAGCATTTCGGGGACGGAGCTTTGTAAGTGAGGCCTACAAAGCATAAAGCGCTAAGGGCCGTTATCCGGGAAGCATCATCTGCGACAAGTCGTATGTCGTACGTCCTCCGACACGGTCATTTAGAGCAGCGTTTCCCGAAAGGTGGTCTGCGGAACCCTGTGGTTCCGTGGAAGGGTCACGAGGGTTCCGCGTCCCGTCCGAGAGTTAAATGAAACGTTCGTAAAAAAGAGTGAGCGCCGCAAAAATGAGTTGCAAGTAACCTCAGATGTGGAAAAGAACATGAACATTTAATAAGCCTTAAAATATCCTCGAAAGAATGCTTCCCGGGGAAGTTACAGGACATCGACTGGGTACAGAATCCATTCGCAAATCATTCAAAACCATGGATGCTAACTGTGTCGGAGTATGAAAATTTAATCGATCTTAAGTGTTCATCTTCTCTAAAACAAAAATTCGAATCGGAAGATTCGATTCGGAAGATTATCTGAATGACTTGTGGATTGGACTTAAAGACGAATACACTGCAATCTTTGAGAAGGCTATCACAATTCTGCTTCCGTTTGTGACGACTTATCGATGCGAGACTGATTTTCAGCTTAGGCTTACATCAAAAAAAGTACAGAAATAGACCGGATGCAGCTCCAGATCTTCGCATTCAATTGTCAGACATTAAGCCTCATTTTAGTTTATAAGAAAATATGCGAAAAAATTTCATTCTTCGCATTAAAATTCATAGTTACATTGTATTTGTTTGCACGATAAATGTTTTACAATACTACAAGGTAATCTTTTTTGTTATCAAAATAGGGTTCCGCCAAGAAAAGTGTGATAAATTAAGGTTCCGTGGCAAAAAAAAATTGGGAAGCTCTGATTTAGAGGGTCCTCGGGCATCGTTACGGGCCGAGGATCCCCGAGAATCCAACCAAATGACACCGTGATGATGCTCTTAAATATAACACAGATTTAAATATTCCGTGGCAATAATTTATCGTTGGTAGAAAGAGACGCACAACATATAAAATGATTATTACCCGTATTAAAACCATAGATTGTAAACCATCTATGTGACAGTATTTTTGACAACTGTCCCATATAAAATTTAAATAATATTAATAACACGTGTAAATCAACATAAAGGGATGCTCAACATTGTGTATACTTAATTTAGAAACCTATTTTATTATATATTTAAAATAACGAAGATTCAAATAATATCTTACGTAGGTAGGTACTTCTCAAACGATATATCGGTAACCATAGATAAAAAGTATGATGTTTTAATTATGATAATTAGGGCCGGTTGTTTCAAGTTGGATTAAAATAAGCGTTCCTTTAATTCTTAGATATTTACGAAAACGGATCGTCTGATTGGTGGAAAGCGCAAAAATCTATGCTTTAAACGAACGCTTACTTTGATCCAACTTGAAACAACCGCGCCTTAGGGCCGGTTGTTTCAAGTTGGATTAAAGTAAGCGTTCTTTTAAAGCATAGATTTTTACATTCTCCACCAATCAGACGATCCGTTTTCGTAAAAATCTATGCTTTGATCGACCGCTTA
Organism: Agrypnia vestita; assembly: GCA_016648135.1. Classification (NCBI taxonomy): domain Eukaryota; kingdom Metazoa; phylum Arthropoda; class Insecta; order Trichoptera; family Phryganeidae; genus Agrypnia; species Agrypnia vestita. Next base: position 180,297 of record JADDOH010001468.1, read on the forward strand.
CTTTGATCGAACTTGAAACAACCGGGCCTTATGAATTTTAATTACATACATACATATATAGGTACATACATATATATATATAGGTCAACCTCTGAGAGTTTTAATATGATCATCTCACTCTGCATTAGTCTGTCTTCTTATTTTATATTTAGCCAAAGGTGGCGCAAATGAAAAAAAAAAAAAAATGAATCATGCAAAACCTCTCGGCGGTTATACGTAGGTATCTTATGTACCTATATATATTTTGTAAACTGTTTATTTATTAAATAGATCATTTTGTTGAATCTATTTGGTTATAGCGATCACCAAATAATACAATGAAATAATAAGTTCATTTTATTTAACAATAACACGTAATGGCTGACAATCAACACTAATTTTCTGTTCTAATTGTATCGACATTATTTGGTAATGAAATATAAATCTACCTACGATGTTTTTCGTGGTTACCTTAAAACTTATATATTGCAACTGAGTACTTGTTAATTAGTTATTTATTACATTTACCTTCTTGATGTAGGGATGTGGCTCTTTTAATTTCCAAGACAATGAATCCGCTCGATACGGAAGAGGCAGCATTCCTGGAAGTTTTAAACCGAAAGGACAAAGTCAACGAACGGAAACCATATATTTTGAGCATAATTATTTGGGGCGGCTCCAAAATAAAGGATCGCGCCATGAATCACAATTTTCATAAAATAATGTAATTCTTGAAGAATAACAATTAAATATACTATCGAGAAAAAAAAATGATGCGGGTTCCACAATAATGCCAGCTCTTCGAAATAATTGTGAAAACGTACATTCAGAATTGATTTCGTTGACCAAGTTCCAACGAATGTTTTTTTTACCTTGGGTTAGTTAGTCCTGTAAGAAATGTTAACCAAAAAAACAACACTGTGTTTAAAAATAAACAAATAAGAATAATTCATGTTTTCCGTGGAAATCGTCAGATTTTCCCATCGTTTAATGTACCTACTGCTGTTGAATTAGCACGACAAAAATAATTAAAACTTGCATGTTTATAATTTACAGATAAACATAGCGGTGCAGTGCCTCAGTACAGACTTCAGCAGCCAGAAAGGAGTCAAGGTAAGGATTGTGCATAAAATTATTTTATCTTTGAGATCGTCACTAGGTACTAGGAGCTCTAGGTACTGGATACCTACTTTATTTTTTCCTCAAGAGTCATCTCGCGTGCACGTGTCGATTAAACTCTAAACGGCAGGGGCTTTACAAAAATGCTAAAAAATACAAAATGTATGGGCACCCTGAATACATACATGCATTATACCAGGGGCGTACAGTGAGAACAAGAAGCGTGACTTTTATTTAAACATTTTATTTTTTTTAATAATATGTATAATTTTAATAATGTATAATAATATAAATAATAAACATGTATAATATTTGGAAATAAAATCAAAATTAAATATTTATCTGGCAGAATATTATGAAATATTAAAATCTGAATAATATGTTAATTATTGTGAAAGGAATATTAGGAGATATATATCTTATTTCGGTTTCTTTTCAAAATATATGCTTAGAAAGAAGTCATGCTTCTTGTTCTCACTGCACGCCCCTATATTATACTTATATGTACATACCTACATGGTGGAATAATATTTTTATTGTGCGGTTTATCAGCTAAATAGTAAGATTTATTTAATAGAAATTTAATAGTTTCTTTATACGTAATTATTATTCTTCTTCTTCTTTATTTTTCTTATCTTATTGTTCTTTCTTCTTCTTTCTATTTCTTTCTACTTCTTCTCTAAATTCTTAAATTCACACATTAAAAAATATAATAGTCCGTGTAAACAGGGAAAATATTGATACCAAATGTATTGTAGGGTGCGAACTGGCTGCATTCTTGTAACTACTCCAGTGTTAAACAGTTTATTATTGAGGTATTTTTTAGGAATATCGACTGTTTATTCTATCGCCTGTTAGTACTCAGAACGCTTAAAATTAATTATAGCTTTATTAATTACACAATGTCACTGGACACGATTTTGATTGGAGCACTGTTCATTAATTCATTCTTAGTGTTTCTAGAATATTTCATAATTCGATTATTATTCGTTATTTCGATTATTCGATAATTAGTGCGAATTACGAAATACACATTTCGTAATTCGCACCAATTATCACTCCTGAATAACTCGTCTCTCACACGGGGGCGTCCATAAACCATGTGCCTGATCGATGTGGAGTGGAGGTTAGATACGCTGCGTTAGGTGAGGGAAGGGAGGTTAGAGTCGAGCTAAAACGAGTACAGAATATGCGATCGATAAATCAGCGCTTATTGGTTTGCGCATAATCAATAATTTTAAAATAGTTTTGGTAAGAAAAAACAGCACATAATGTCTTCCGGAATTAATAGGGAAAAAACAGGAAACAAGGGCTTCAAAAGAGTTCAAAGTGGAACCACGTAGTTTACGGATGCTCCCTATACTTAAATCGCTCAGGTTCGCACTAGAAAACTTCTCTCTCGCCGGTAGGTACTTTACTGATTAACTATCGCTGGAATACACACATGTGCTGGCCACATCTTTTCCGTTGTCGCTTTGTCTGTGGATTTCTATGTCGCTCTTGTCAACACAACTCTGACACACTGAGTGCGCAGTAGCCAGTCGATTTCTTTTTATAGAGAATGTTTCCGTTGGAGAGTTTTCGATAATGCGCAGTTCCTTCTAATTATACCATCTCGTGACAATATTATCCTAGACAACCATAAACATAATTAAATATATTTGGTCCTTATTCCGGTACGTGACTCCTCATCGGAATGTGGTAATTTTACAATATAAAATAGTAATTTCGGACTGATATATTGAACGCGCAATAAAGACGTAAAATACGTAAAGCATTATAAAATATTATTGATATTTCTATGGAAATGTTAATATCTTTACTCGATATATCAAATACGACAAATACCTAATGAATGTGACACAAATGACTATACTATACAAATATTCAAATATTCTCGGAATCTGAATTACCTAACAGATATTTAATAAACCATTTTTAGTTGAAATTTTTCATATATCTTCAGAACTGCCTGTAGTGGGATAATTTTATTTTATTTAAAATGGTAGATGCACAAGGAAATTCTAAGAACTCGCATAAGAATTAATATTTTATTTCATAATTTTCGTCATGTTTTTTTACAAAAGATATATAGTTTTTTTCTGAAGACTATTCTGGGTGGATAGTTTGAAGTTGAAGTAATAGTTTTAAAAAAAAGCATCGATTTTTACAAAAACGGGTGTTTTGATTGGTGGGAAATGCAAAAATGTATACTTTTTTGACTTTTTACTCTTACTCCTGATCAAACAACCGATCCTTAGTGGGCTATAAATTAGTCCTGTCTTTAGAATAAAGTGAATCGTCGGAAATCAAAATTTAAAGAAAAATACGTAGTTCATGAAATTATTTTTTTTAAAACTAAATCTATATCTATGATAGAATAATGTTATATTTCAATAACACTATTTATAATGTAGAATTATGTATCAATGTGTCCCCACTAATTTGTTAACAGGCTGTACATTATAGGTTTAATAAAATAAAATAAATTATTTATTAATTTCTTATTAATTACCTATACTAAATTATTTATTAAAAGCAGTACTTTCGTAAATAAAACAATACTTTTGGGATTTTTTCTGATTTGCATTAATTATATTAAGTAAATGCCTACTGTAGATTATGGATGGGATCTGATACTTGCCTAGGCTTTTTTGAACTGGATGGACAAATTTTATATTTATAAAATTATCATTTTTGTTTTTTTATCTTTCAGGGTCTACCGTTGCATTTACAAATAGACACATTTGAAGATCCCAGAGACCCCACTGTTTTTCACAGAGGATATTGCCAAATTAAAGTTTTCTGCGATAAGGTAAATTTACTCAGATAAACTTACTTACCTAATAATTACAATATACTTATACATATTTCATTATTTCTAAAAAACATTACAGATAAATTTTTTTAATTGTACTAAATTCTTTGTCAGTGTGTTGAACACCAAGTTCCTTAAAACAAACATTGACAAATTTTATCTTTCAATTATACAATATTAAAAAAATATATATATTTATTTTTTGTTTACACATTTATAAATGACAAACATTTTATAGTGTTTACAAATATGTTTATATGACCATGTATCATTGTTGCTGAGGGTCTTGGCAGCCAAGTATTTGATGCCCTGCCTGCTACACTAGTATTTTACTGTAGTATAGCAGACAGTGGTCTTCCAGTAGTTACAACTTATGTGTAAGGATATTTATATAAAGCAGTTATAATATGAATAAATCTTAGCACTAAAAAAAATATGATAATAATTAATCATCAACAAATTTAATAATGGTGTAAATTCTATAGTATAGACACTAACAAAAAAATGAAAAATGGAACCTAGTGAAGTAAAATGTGTAAAAATAGTAGTAATAAAAGATTAAAATATATGTTTATATAAATAGAAAAATTTTCAAATTTTTCTTATATCTTGGCTTTTAAAAGGTTCCCTTTTCATGGAGCCAAAATTTCACTTTTGAAGAAAAATCTGAGAGACTATGGTTAAAAGTTTTTAGTTTTGTGTTTAGAATGTTGAATATTTTTGGAGCTTGGAAGAGATGAAATCTTTGTGAAAAGGTTTTGGTGAATTTTGTCACGAGATAGTCATAGTTCACCTGTGCCCTTGTTATTTAGTAATTAAAATAAATAAATTGATTTTTTTTTTAATTATTATAAAATATAATAATTAAATGTATAATAAAATATAAAATAAATAAAAAAATTAATAAATGAAATCTGTATAATTTATTAAAATATACATACACATTCCAATATTATGTTGCAAAATAATTTGGTTCTTTATTATGATAATGTACCTACCTATTGATTTATTCTTCTTCACCGTGTGACAGACAAACCATACGTATTTAGATTATATTATGAAAATAGGAAATCCTTTCCAGATTTTTAGAACCCGGAATTAGCTCAACAATCCATGTCACCACATTAAAATAATAAATTTAAAATAAAATTATGTTTGCAGGGTGCGGAACGCAAGACGCGAGATGAGGAGAGGCGTGCCGCGAAAAGAAAAATGACAGCGACGGGACGGAAAAAACTCGACGAGCTTTACCACCCGGTGGTCGAGAGGAGTGAGTTCTACACAATGTCTGACCTCGCCAAGCCACCCGTGCTGTTCACCCCCGCCGAGGACTTGGACAAAATGGCGGGCATGGATCTGCAGGGTTTCTATGGACATGACGACGGCTCGTTGTCCGGAGGAGACGCGCACATTATGAAGGGAGCGTCGCCCTTCCTGCTGCATGCCGCTAAACCGGCCACGCCGACCCTCAAGTTCCACAACCACTTTCCCCCCGACGCGCCAAGGTACGGCGAAGGGTAATTACACATTTCAATCATTTTTAAATTTACCCATACCCAAATTTCTACCATCCCTACCAAACACATTCAACTCCAATGACAACCTTATTTATACATATCTAGCTGCCTTATTAACCTAACACCAGTCATCTGTTGTTCAAGTCATTAGGAAGAAGTTCACCATGTAGATTCTTCTGTAAGCATAATTTGTGCTAGCTTTTGTATAATGTTAAGCAATGATCAATATAATTTTTTTATTTTTTATTTATAGCTTTTCTTACAGCCATATAAGTACATAAAAACTAAATTAAAAGAAAACATGTATTTGCAAGAGTAATGTACATGGGTCGATAAAAAAAACAATGTGTCAAATAGTAAGTTTACGTGAGTGTGTGTTTTTATGTGCCTGTGTGTGTATGCGTTTTTGTGTTCGTTCACTTGTATATTCACGTTCAATCTGTATGTTCACATGTGTGGGAGGAAATACCTAAATCATCTCGCGAGTTTATTAATAACGGATTTTGTGAACTCCTCAAAACTTAAATGTAAAATATTGAGCTCTGCAATACCGTATTATAGATATTTGTTTAATATTTTGCTATTTCTTGATGGATAAACTGGTACCACCAAACATTGATTAAGAGAGAATATTTTTCTTAGCACTACACAGCCTGGTACAATCAAATAAAAAAATTCTAATGAAGACTATGTCAAAAGTATTGAAAAGGGATGTATGTATGGTGACAGTAAAGAGGTGGTTGTATGTATGTATATTGTCATCGATTGAAAGATTTTCATCTGACTTTTGTTATCTAATGAGCTATTTAACATTGACAATTTTGTTTTTTAGTGAAAAGAAGGACCATTCCCTGCTCGACAGCCCTGACGTGTTTTCACCTGCGGTAAAACGTGCACGGCCATGCTCACCGCCTCTTAGCGAACGCGTTATGCTCTATGTGCGGCAGGACTCGGAGGATGTGTACACCCCATTGCATGTAGCACCACCTACGACGCAAGGACTGTTGCATGCGGTAAGTGCCATTACAGGCGTTCATAATACATCCAGTTTAAACAGCTTTCACATAAAATTTCACACTTAAAACTTTAGCCATCATTAAAAGTACTAAAATATATTACCTACAAAATTAACTCAGAGATATAATGTATAAAATTCTATGATATATATAGCTTATATCAAAGTAAAAGTTTTAGATACATAAATTTTCATGGCCACGTAGTGAAGAGAAAAGTAAAGAATTAAACTGCATGGTGTGAAAAATAATTAAACCACTATTATATTTATGTATAAACTCCTATATGAAGAACATTATAATATTACGTTAAGACTGTTGAAATGCATTCATGTTTACTACATATATGACTCTTCACACTTTAAAAAGTAAAATAAAATACTGATGAACATACATATTGTCATATCTTGCACCTACACAAATATGGTTGATCAGTAATAATATTGGTGCATTTTAGTTTATAAGAATTTCTAACCAGATCTTAATATGTATGTATTTACCTAACAATAATTCATAAAATGTTTACTTTCCATTAAGACAGGAAACTTTTACTGTGCTTTATTCATCCCAGATAGTACTATACCTCCCGATTGTACCTAGCACTGTAGATATGCATATTTTCAAATGAATTAATATTCAATCACTTCAAAAAACATTTCTTGCAGAAAATGAATTGATTGATAATTAAAAACTATTAAATTGCATATCTGGTCTGCCAGAACACATCGAAAAACCCATTGCTGTGGTGTAAAATAATGAACATCCCAAAATTTGGTTTGGATTTGTCTAGACTTGCTAAAATAACAATGTGGTGCTTACATAACAATCTATAACAGCATGTTTTTGTCAATTAACAAAATTGTTACCAATCATCTGACCGATCGCGGTCTCATCATGTCATCACATTCAATCAACATTTAACATTTTAGCATTCGATCGGCATGTGTCGATTCCATGTTGAAATGTCAAATGGTACTTCTTTTCAAATCTAAGCCGAAATTAAGAAAGACAGAAAAAATATTTTTTACGAAATAATAAGCAACGAAACAAACAGTTCATTGTTGGCAAAGATTTGTAATATTCTGTTTTCCTTATTTTGCAGATTGAGAATAAGTACAAAATTTCAACTTCGGCCATTAATAACCTTTATCGCAAAAACAAGAAGGGGTAAGTGGAATTCACTTTTGGACTAATTTCATTAGCTTTATTAACATTTATATTTAAGATTGTACAAAGGAATAACAACGGTGATTATACTATAATGGTGCTGACTGCTTTGAAAGGGATTTCTGTTTACCAATTATTACAGCTATTTCATTTGTCTATCCTCATTCAAAGCCAATTACTAACCTGAGATATTAATATGGATATTAATTTACTGAAACCTTTAACACCCAATAACTTTCAAATACCCAAACACAATATTTACAAATAATATTTGCTACTCCAGTCAGATTTCGACTACATCTAGGTGCCAGACTGAATAACTCCAAAGACCGAATTCTGAGTCCGTAGTATACATACTCGGTGTTCCATGTTTTATTTCATAAAATCAAAGATAAGTAACTAGTAGGACATTATTTACTCGAGGTGGATAATCCGTCCAATTACTTCGGGTAGAATGGTAGAATATCTCTTTAAAGTCCATCTGATGTAAGCCAAATGAAGTTTAGCTTGATGGAACTATTTCAATAATTATCTTAGTAATCAATTTTACATCAGCATGGAATGAATGAGAATAGTCTTTTATGACTAAGTTAAAAATAAAAATGTAACAAGTCTAATATAAAATGGATTTCAATGTACCATAATGCTGTATATCATTATAAAAATACATGTCATCACGATATGTATTTTTTATGGCATTTCAGTGCTGCAATCATGCTGAAATAAAATAATAATAATGCCATTTTTTCCGATATCAGACTACTCAAAATTTATACATATGTACTTATTTTGATATTTTTTCTACAGGATTACGGCCAAAATTGACGATGATATGCTTACGTACTACTGCAACGAGGACCTATTCCTATTGGAAGTGAGACAGGTTCCCACCGTGGATGAGGAACTATATGATATCACATTTGTTGAACTACAAGATCACTAGCACAAGAAGAAAAGTACTACTTATAAACCATTCGTCGACAGAAATCTTTAACTCCTTTTCCACGTTTTGTTAAACACTTTGAGTAAAAATGTACATTGCTTTAAAAGCCCGTTAATTTTACTAGAAAATGTGAATCTTGTAAGACATCAAACTTGTGTTTTTGGCGTTTCGTGTAAAAATAAATATCGTTGTTGATTTATATAATATCTTTGTTTTTTTATATATATAATTGAAACATATATAATGTGAATTTCATTAATTGAAAAGGCAATAAGAATAAATTTAGATGTTATTTATTTTAATGTAATTACATACATACGTACTTCAAATACAAAAAATATTGACATTATGTTGTAGTTATTAGAAGCTAGCTTTTTAGTTTTATCTCAACCGAACGATTCATAGTTTTCCGAGAAATAGTTTCATCCTTTCGATAGCCATAAGTTTATTTTTACTGTTTATCTTGTAGGAAAAATCATTATGGTATTATATATCTGCTTAATTTTATAGAATGGATGAATTGTGGAAAAGAAATACATTGGTGTGCATTTATGTTGGATCAACGGGGCACTCAGGAGGACCCAATATCGTGGGGTATCTTTTCAAAATGTTTAATTAATACAAAAAAAAATTGGTTTGTTATTCACAAGTAAACGCTCTTTAGTTCGAAAAAGTATTTCTCGGAAAAATATTTTACATAATATTAGAATTAAGCTCAAGAGACTGTTAAACAGTGCCTTAATATATAAAAATGAAAACATAGTTTAGTATAATATATGTAATATGGCTCTTTTAATATTAGTCAAGTGTCATAATGTAAATACATATTGTTTTACATCATATATGATACACATTACCCGCGCATATCATTATCTGTCTTTTTTATGTTTAAACATCGCCATAAAATATTATTTAGTGATTCATTCATTAAATCACTTTTATTTTTCATATCAAAATGTTCAAAAAAACATTTTTTCAATCTCAACTCTATCGTTGATCTAACATAAAAGCGTCCTGTGTCTAGAATACTCGGTGAATATTATAAATATTGAAGTGCGCGTGTAATAATAACACAATCTTTTACAACTTGGCCTACACCCTCAGCTAGTGATGATTGGGTCCAATAGATCCAATAGTTCCAACAGACCCAGTTATCACAAGTTTAGGGGTACAACTTAAAAGGACAGACAATTGTGTGCCTTACTCTGGATCAGAAATACTATTTGCTTTCTGCTTCCTTCGTCAGTTATCACCTCAGGGATGGGACGTCACAATCCGTGCAAACTTCCATTACTCACCGGGCATGAGTCGCCATTTCAATAAGAGTCTGGTGTGTTGATCTCAATATAAATCTTATGACTTTCATAATTTAAATCGAAATTATATAACGCCTTTATTCTAAAACAATTTGTCAAACACAAATTATCTCCGTAGTGTTTTATTTTCTGTGCGTATGAAACTGACAATAATACTTTCTAATTGTATTAGTGATGTATCTAAAGATATTTTAAAAAATTATATGTAAACAATATGCAGCATAATGTTAAATAAGTCAATGACTTAAAATATGTTAATATACATTCAAATCAGTATATTATAGACAGAATTGGAAAATTAATTAAAATCCTGTTTTGATAATTCTGAAATAAAATAAAAGTGCGTTACTTTTGCCGTAAGTGCCTCCTCCCACAAAGAAACAGTCTCAATGGTGGATTTTGTAATAAAATAAATGTAGAGTTTATTCTCAATGTTATTTATATTGTTATTTTTAATCTGTGATCAACGTCACAATCTGTTTTTCTTAAACAATATAACTTAGTTTTCCTTCAACATTAATTCAATGTATTTAGATATTTAAGATAGTGTTGAAGATTTCTTTTGAAATCTTATTTTTATCTGAAGAAAGGCTCAAATTTTGATTATTTCATAGTGTGTATTTTTCTATATTTTAAATGAATATATAAATGAATAACTAGGAAACATTTTCATAAATAAAAAATATGTACTTAAAATCATTTCGACATGTCTTTTTTTATTAATTTTCAACAAAGTAGTCTATTCTCTCCCTAGCAAGACTTCAACAATCACATATCTACTAGAATCTCAAATATTCAACGAAAAATTAATATTATATAATTTTTATAAAATTATTATAAATCTTTATAATTGAATGGAGTCACAAACAATTCACTCGTGAATTTATTATAATTTAGTTATGTTGTATTTAAAATATAGACTTAAGATTAGGGTTGACATATTGCATAGTGACAATTTATTAAACGATATATTTTAATGTAAAAAACTGCCATATTACTGTTAATAAGCAGAAGTCGTGAAGAATATTGATTGATTTTGAAATATCAGAAAAAATCAGCACATTTTTTAAATGGTACCTGACATGCTTTATGTTCCGGCTAGACAAATAATAAGAATATATGAGAAGAAATTTGGGTTGGATTTGTAATTCCAACATTGGATCTGTAAAAATGAATGGATAGGAATTATGTAACAAAAATTATAATTTACAAAACAAAGCATATATTAAGTTATTATTCTATCATATCATTTATATATTTTATTATGTAATTTTAATACCGAAATCATGTTGTCTTTCTTACATCCCACAGTTTTCAACCACAAATAATTAAATAAAAAAGGATACCTATCATTATATATCAAAAATGTGCTTGATTTGCAAAATTCGTTCAATTATATATTGCATAATAAACTACATAAGTCAAATATAAATATGTACCGATTAAAAAAGATTAATGATTAGAATCACTGAAACATAATATTTGAATAATCCAATTTGATAGTAATTAGTTAATAGTAAATAAAGTCATTTTATAGGAATACATACATGCAGCATGACAAGTTTAATAAGAATGGTAATACATCATGATGTTTCATTTTTTATTTTTTGCAATATTAACTCGACCCCAAGCCCATAAGGTGGAGGTTTATGTAGTGACATTAGCCGTTAAGAATTATGTCAGAAATGCTACAAAAATATGTAGCTGAATCTCTGTAGCCATAAAATTAGATGTTATAATTAATTATAAGATTTTTCTTACAATTATATAATTTCTATCAAAGTTTATATTTTCAAAAAAGAAATTTTCCATTAAATAATTAAATGTGTTTCTTTAAAAATACCTCTTTTTTTTAATAATTATCCTCTTATTATTATTATTATTATAGTCTCTGTAATCTGAACCCACTTCAAACCAAACCTCCAGAAATCCAAACCATCGTGTGACACAGGCGGGGTGGATGAAGAGACGCATATGTAACAATGGTTAGTCAGTCTGTGAAGAAGTTCATTTATTTTACTTACCATGCGTCATCCGAGTTTGGTTGCAACTATGTTTACTGCTTAATTAATTAAATAAAAATGGCTGTTATTAAAATAGAATTTAAGACATTAACCACTGAAGAAAAAGTGTAATTTAAAAGAGACTTGAAAATTAATACAGTTCTACGAAGTTTGCAAGAGAATATAACATTGGTATATAATATAACAATATCCAATTTGAATGGTAAAAAGAATAAAATTTTCGACTGTACTATATGTTAAAAGGTCCTTGAAAATATCAAGCTCCCAAATGTTCTGAAAATTCAGCTGTAAAATATACGAACGACCTAGAGGTTCAGGCATGGGTTACTGGAAACGATATGGAGGAATGTTTTGAGATAATGACTGACTGATTAAATTATTGAGAATGCACTGAAAGAAAATGAGAGCATCACAGAAGAAGAAGGACAAACACCCAACACACTTAAACATAAAGATGCCATTTGCCATTACCAGTTTCAAAAAATAACCAAATCGTATCAAAAGCAACAGTCAATGGGCAATAGCTAAACGCAGACACCAATAGCCGGCCGCGCAGTATAGATGATGGCCAATTGCGGACACCAATGGCCGTGCAGTGACCACTTACAGCCGCGTGGCGGCCAGTACAGATGGTTGTCAGTTGCAGGCATCAATGGCTATGCGGGCATTAATGGCCGCACAGCAGCCATATATCGCAGGGCCTAGCAGCAAACAATCATCGATAGCCGTATACAGATTATGATAAAAAACAATAAAAAATTTATGTGACATGTATACAGATTATGATAATAAAACGATAAGTATAGCAATAGCATAAAAATATACAGATTATGATAAAAAAACGATAAAAAAAATTATATGACATGCATTTATGATAAAAAACAATTTAAAAAATCCAATTAAAATATGAGAATCCTTTACTTGTATTTTGAATGGCATACACCTTCAGTTCAGGTCAAGCGAGGAATGATGAGGACTAATTCTTCAATAACAAAGTGACTCTCTACAGAAGAAAGAACAGGTTGCAATATGTCGGGGAAAAAATTATTTGGTTGAATAATGTAGTTTATAAAAAGTATTTTTGTTTTTTAAAATGAATAATAATGTCCAACTACAAAGTTAACAATGCTTTTATATGTATGTTTTGAGAACATAATTATTGGATATTAAAGAGTTAAGGTTTTTATTACGGTCATTAGAAATATTTAACTGTAACTGGATGCGGATATTTTGTACGAACCGTATGTATTTCCGAGAAATGATTCTCGACTTTTCGTTGAATTCTTATTCAACGTCATCAGGAGGACGACCTTTACCTGCGGAGGTAGAGAGCAGACTGATTACTGCTTCCGGAGGCGTAAATTACATGCACTTTTGTTGTGGAGTGTTCACTTCTTCTACGATAGAGTTCGCCAGTGTGCAATATGTATTTGCAATATGCAAATTTATGACAAAGAAAAACAGTGCAGGATGTACTCATAGCTAATGGATGCTCTCCGAACGTACGGACATCACGAAAACGATCTAGCATACGCGATGTCCCAAGAAATAAAGCATACTTACCTTACATCAGAGGTCTTACTGACAAAATCAGCCGGGTATTGCTGAAATTAAATATGAAAACAGTCTTCAGCCCCCATATTTTAGTGAGGGAGTCCATTGAAATATGCAAACATCCCAATTTGAATAGAGATGACAGTTACAAACTATCAAGTATTTGGCGCCCCGTTCTTACTACATTGATTCAACCTCAGAGAGACATTGCAGTAAAGTCCGCCGACGTAACTAGTACATATTGCATACTGGCGACCTCTATCGTAGAAGAAGTGAACACTCCACAACAAAGTGCATATAATTTACGCCCTCAGAAGCAGTAATCAGTCCGCCCTCTACCTCCATGGGTAAAGGTCATCCTCCTGATGACGTTGAATAAGAATTCAACAAAACGTCGAGAATCGTTTCTCGGAAAAACATATGGTTCGTATAAAATATCCGCAACCAGTTACAGTTAAATAATTACTGGATGTATTCACAGAGGGATAAATATTTAATTAAGATAAATTATCATAATATTGGTTCTGTTCGTTAACCATGCATCGTTAAATGTCTGGGTTTTTTCGATGGAGTCTTTAATATATGTGTATTTTTATCCTTACACATTCCACCAATATAAAATAGCTTTATGTGAGATATATTGGATTACCGAGATTATTAAGCACTTATACAAATTAACAAACATGTATGGGAGAGTTGTCTACTCTACTGCGATGAAAAAATTGTGTGATTATTGGTAAAGCATAAAAAATTTTTGATTGATATGTTTTATTAGCCTGTACTTTCTTTATAAATGTATCAAGAAAATGAATTTGTTTAAGATTTTTTAAATAGAACATACTTTAATTAAATGTTTTAATTAATTAATTCATCATTTATTTAAACATTAATTATTTTCCCGTAATTTTAACAAAACATCCTTCCCCGGAAGTTTGACAGAAGCATGCTTAGGCGCAACGTTCCGCGATGTATAGTTCTTTGCCCTCAGTAATTTGACTATTTGATACTTTGAGCGATCGCCTTCTCGAAGACAATCAAAGCGCTCAGGAAGACTTCTCATTTTTGAAAGATGTGACTACTAATTTGATCACGTTCATATTTTGTGATCACATTTTGTGACCAATAACAAAGGTGAGGTAGGTAAAGGTGAGTTATGCTGATAAAGAAATACCCGAAGCAGTGTTCAAAATCACTATTAAGCGAATATTTCAATATTTTTTAAGTTTATACTTCTTTTGACGCACATAGGGTAAAATTTTTACTTTAACGGAAGTTGCACACGTACAGCATGCGCAGCATGTAGCGGGAATGCGAGACCATGAAGTTAGTTGTTAGAATGAAATTTTAGTATGCACCGAAATGCGGGCGCATTTATTATTCACATGAAATTAGTGTTCCAGTAATATAAATAATGTATTGTCGATTGACCATCTTAAATCATGTACCAATCATAAAGATGCTCAATTCAAAAACTGACGAATGACTAGTTGTTAAATTGAAAATTGGAACTGTTTATTGAATTACAATAATTATAATTCATAATCCGTGTGAAAATTTCGAGCCATACTGCTCAAGTGTCTAATGTGACATATTATCTAAAATGATTGATATAATATGTGTCTAAGCTGTTGGTATAGCACGTGGTTACAGATGTGGTGCCTTATCACGTTTATCTTCTTAATTGTCAATTTTACAACTCGATGATATACAGCACCGTACTGCAATAAAAATCATATATTGTTAAATGAAATATAATAAATACTGGTAACTCCTACCAGCAATTTTAGAAAATGGTTAATATGTTAGGTGGGTATTAAAGAAAGCTTTGATCGATAGAGTGAGGAATGAACAAATTAGAAGTGAATATAATGCTGGCTGTAGTGTGGTAGATGGAATAAAGATAGGAGTGCTGAGATAGTTTGATCATGTGGAACTTGTGAACAAGGAAAGTATGGTTAAGAAAATATATGAGGCGAGTATTGATGGCAACAGGAATAGAGGGCATCCGCGAAAGACCTGGCACGATCAGATACTACAAGTACTTGAGGATGGCTCTGTTAAAAGCCTCAATAACCATAGAACTTGTATGAGAAAATGTATAAATGTAGCCGAAGCAAAAGAGGTGTGCCAAGATATAAGAATATGGCGTTATATCCTCTCTGCCGACCTCTGCGGAGGAACATCGTGATGGTTAATTAGTTAGATACTAAATGTTAAATTGAAATTCCATCTGAAAACAACCAAGGTACCTACTTTATACACAGGACGCGCCCAATACGATGAATTTCGACGGATATTAAAAAATATGAACTTGACCACTCTTATCATTTCTGTATTCTGATATTGTCTCTTTTCTATGGTATTCTATAAACCTAAACATAATTTTGACACTTCGACAGTAAAGTTAAATACAATGTTTGAAAATTAAGAATAATTTCATATAATTTTTAAAAATGTCTTCCGGATTTAGTTCGATCAATCGATTATCATTATAACCTACTTATTAGTTATATTATTTGTGCTTGTACGTCAAAAAATAACCTTAAAATGTTCGTATTTTTTTCGTTCGTAGTCGCCGGTTTTGTGCGATTTTGGCTGTTAAACTCAGACTATGCTGAGTTGATGTCGAATAGAGTCGAATTGTCCACACCTTTGAATTCATGGAAAGGGTTAATGGAAGGAGTCTACCTGTATAACGAAGGAATCAACCCATACCAGGGAGACATGTTTCATGAATCCCCACTGATGCTCATTCTGTTTCATCAAATTATTTATAAAATACCATCATTTTTACCTTTAATCTTCACACTGAGCGATCTCATAACAGCCCTGTGTTTGTATGTTACTACAAAAAAATTTATGGTTCTTTTAAAAGAGCAACAAGACAAGGATAAGCACAAATATGTGAAGGATTCTGATTTGTTGCTGTTGAAGACCGACGACTTTGCAATAGCGCCTTTTTACGTTTTAGCTGCATATCTCTTCAATCCTTATTCAGTGTTGAACTGTGTGGCAATGACAACAACAGTTTTCAATAATTTATTTTTATCAATCTCCCTTATCTCAATGGTAACCGGTAACAGAATAATTTGCTGCCTCGCCATTGCTGCCGCTACACACCAAGCCCTGTACCCAGTTCTTCTCATCATCCCAGCCTCTATATTTATTCAGAATTACTCAAAAGGCTGTGTCAAATGTTCTTATATCAAAACTCTTACAGTATTTGTTTTGGCTTGGGGATTTCTCATTTATGTATCAGCCTACATAATGGATGGATCATATCAATTCCTTGAGAACACATACGGATTTATGTGAGTATTTCTGGATTTCTTTTTTCAAAATAGAGATATAAACTATAAACAATAGGGTAATTTCACACTTTACATATATCTATGAAAATATGTGAAATAAATTTAGAAAAATTAATTATATTTCGCAACTCAGGATGGATGGTGTGGGACAATGTTTTCATTCATAATTTTTATAATAAAAATCTAAAAAAATACGCTTCCTTCAAAACGCGACGTGACGTTGTTTGGCAAGAATTAAAGACAAAGTATTAGTTAAGCAAAAAACATAGATTTTTACAAAAATGGGTATATTGATTGGTGGAAAATGCAAAAATCTATGCTTTTTTTAACTATTACTCTGATCCATATACATATCTCTCTGAAATGAACGGGGTTTTACTGTATATTATGATATATGTATGTATATATTTGTGTACAAGGAACAACTTTTTAACTTTGGCTGAATGAAAGCCGTTCTGCGCAATATATTTAAAAATATGTGTAATAAATTACATTTGCTTTCAGATTAAACGTTCCGGATTTGAAGCCAAACATTGGATTATTTTGGTACTTCTTCACGGAGATGTTTGAGCACTTTAGATTGCTATTCATATGCTCGTTCCAAATCAATGCACTCCTACTGTACGCTCTGCCACTCACACTGAGGTTCAAGAATGAGCCTCTTTTGTTAGCAACAACATTGATTACACTAACAACTATTTTCAAATCCTACCCCAGCCTGGGGGATGTTGCCATGTATTTAGCATTGTTGCCAATCTGGAGACATTTATTTTCATGTAAGTTTACAAGCACAAGACAAAACATGTGAATTTTATCTACCATTAAAACTCTTATTATGTTGCGTCCATTATCCAGAATATGATCCACTATCAGAACTGCCCGTACTCTGAAATTTTTCTCTGTAGCACGGGGAAATGATGCCATCTGTCAATTGTGCCTCTTGACAGATGATCCGCTAGACCATTGTACGACCGGGTAGTAATCTCCAGGATTATGATGTGCAGGTCTAAAATCCTCATGATCTGAAATGTTAAATATAATATGGCCACCAACCCGGTCCCTCCCTATTGGGGAAGTATGCTAAGACGGTTTTGTTATCGGATTGTATGATAACTGAAAAATTCTTTAAGTCCTGTTCAGACACTTGAAGGCCTTCAAAATCAGTAATATCTCCTTTTGATTGCTGTGCCATTACATTTGCTTCTCCGCCCAGAGACCTGAGATGTGATGATCGTCAATTTGAACTCCACTGTTCCTACTGCGTCTCTCTATATGAAGTGTGTAACTAGAGGATTGCGAATGGAGGAAAGCGTTTCGAGATTGTTCAGCCACCAAAGCAAATTTTCTTATAGTTGGCAGTTCATCCGATTGGGAGGGTGATTTCCATATTGCATTAACTACAGTTGGGTGTACTGACAGTGCAGGTGCCCCCTGTGAATCACGAAACTGGCAATATTCAGTAATCTCAGGATGGTTTGAGCCTCATGGACCAAGACTTCCCTTGTCTTTTAGGTCAATAGTTTTGGGACAGGCATTATCTACCGTCTTTGTTAATTAATAACCAAGTTATCCCTATGTATTCTAGTGAATTCTACTATGATGAGATGCACTTAGACATGTTAGACTTCCACCCTAGGAAATGAAGCACAGATTAGGTGTTCTGTATCTGCTTTTTTAATATTTCTCTGAACTGATGTGTCAAGAGAAAATCGTCCGTATAGACTATGATCGAAATGCCCATTTTTCTCATGACCTCTGCAATCCACTTGGAAATCGCAGTAAATACAAGTGGTGCAAAGTCATCTGTAGGGACTGGCTTTTGTAAAACAAGAGAAGGAATTTCTGATGAGAAGGCTTCACGTGTATATGAAAGTACGTTTGCGACAGGTCTATCTTTGTCATCCAGTCGTTTTGCAGTAGGGAGTGTTGAATTTTCTGATGAGAAATGAAGAAAAAGTGTCTCATTTGCACGTAGATGTTGAGGCCTTTTAAGTTGAAGATGGAGCGGTCTGGTTCTCCTTTACTAGGAACATCTGACAGTGAAAACCTGGGGACTGGTCTCCTGGTTCCAAGATCCCCTGGGCAAGCAACATTCCTACAATCTGCCGGATTAAGTCCGGGTAAATGGAGGTTTTCAAATGCTCCCGTATCTGTATTGTGAGGGTCTGAGTAGCGAAGGCTTGGATGCAAAGGGAATCCGATATCCCTTTATGATTTTTACTGTGACAATGGGCTCACAAAGCTCCTGCCATTTCGAAGGTACTCCGCTTATCGTCTAGCTCAAGGACCGCCATTCATTATTAACGCGATGGTGGGAGATCTCTCTCGTTCAAGTCGGCCACAGACTTATTACCTTCAATTAATACAATTCGATGCGTGTACACGTGGCAAAATATCAATTGAAACCAAAATGGTTTCCGCCTGCCTGGTGTGACAATAAACGAAATGGAAACAAGACTACCAAAGAGATGAAAAAATGAGGGTAGATACTTACGCACAAAGATAACACCGGCCAGAAAGGAGATGCTATTTCACATTTATATTCTAGATAACGAACGGCACTGCATAACAATTATTAATTTGCCTTTTGTATATTCCAGCAGATTACTCATCAAAATTTGTAAAGAATATTTTAAAATACAGAAAAAATATATTGTTCAAAACTTTCAATCAATATTCTCTTGAAATGCATAAAATTTCCTGTCTAATAAAGTTGTTAATGCATATCTGGAGCTTACTTATTGAAGAAATTATTTCAGTAATAACAATAATTAAGAATCATTTTGATAAATTAAATAATATACTTATGCAACAATATATTCATAACTAGTTTCTACAAAACGCTTATTATTTATTTAATTCATAACTCAAAAGAAATAGATTAAGATACTGACAGTAAAATGGTAATTTTACTGTTATTAGTACAAAATGCTGTTCGGTTTGATGTATTTGCAGCGATTCCACAATTATACTCTCCTTTCTTGAGACATTATGGTGTTGAGCTACTGCTGGAATATTGCAGAAACCTTATAGGGCATGTCGCATTGTTTTCAAGGTCTGAGTCCTCAACCAGTGCACAGTATCGACATAAAATAGCAATAGATATGCATATATAACTTAACTAAATTCATCATTTAAGTTATTATGTAATAGGACCATGCATTAATTATTTATTTTTTTACAAATTTTCTTATAAAATTAGAGCTTTACTTTTAAAAAGTGGTTGCAAGTTGATCTTTCAAAGTATTATCCCTCGCTAGCCACTACCTTTTACAATTAAAAGTAAAGTTTGAAATAATCACTAACGCCCATTTGGCTTTCTACTCTTGATATAATTTATGTTATTTATATAGGGGATATGGACTTGCACACACCAACCACAACCCAATTACCCTAGAATAAGAAAATTATTTTTATTTAAACAACTCTCTAATTTCAGATATGCAGCAGAAATTTATCGTTGGGTGCTTCATGCTCGTGACTTCTGTGTTGGGTCCCACATTCTGGCATCTCTGGATATACTCCCGTTCAGCCAACGCCAACTTCTTCTTCGGTGTTACCTTAGCCTTCGCTTCAGCACAGATATTCTTGATCACTGATCTACTGTTTGCTTATATTAAACGTGAATATGCCCTCAAACATGGATCGGGAAGAGAGATAGACGGAAAACCAGCGAAATTAGTTTTGCGGTAGTCATTTGGTTACAATTTATGTACATATATTATTTGTGAGGTTTAACCTTGATGAACAATTTTTAATTATATTCTTAGGTGTATTACGAAAAGCATTTGTACATATTTAATAAAATATCACCTATAGTGCATTGCTGGTTTTCATTGTTTCATTTTAAATGAATATCTGTTTTTTTTTATTCATCATCAACCTTTTATTTTCTTTACCAGATAAATAATTTCTTAAGACTCAAATCGATGATTCTTTTTTGTTTTACATAAATATATTTTTAAAATAACTCCATTATCATACTTCCAATCAGCATATGTAAATTTTGAATATTAATTGTAAAAACTATATTGTGATACTAACCATTTTGTCCACAATACCAAACATTTATGTTTTTTTCTGTGCATCAAATAATGAAATATTTTAACTAAATTATAATTTTGTATGCCCAATTAAACTTATTGAATATATTTCGTGCACCATTTTCTGTCAAGTATTTACATTAGGTTTTATTGTGAATTAGAAATATGTATAACTTTTTAGCATGGACACTATTGCATTCCTTTCTTGTTGTATTTATAATTTTGACAATCATAATAGGTATATGTTTTTTTTATTGAGTATGTATAATTTTGGTTCAATATTTTCTGCCAAGATCAAGAAATTGCGTTATTTGTAAATTATAATTTGGCATATTTTGAGTATGTCCAAATTTTTCAGAACAGAACTGGATTGTTTCTCACAGGGACATCAATAATCAATTAATGTAAAAAAAAGGCTTCTATACCTACTCTCCCTTGAAAAAATACAGTTTTGTCTCTGTGAGACATCTATAATATACACTAATTGATTATAATTTGGCAATTAATTATTTGACTGAAGAACTCCATAATTGTGAAAAAATCAATATCCTTTACTGTATTTTCTCATGAATTTTGGGTGTCTATTCATCTATTGATAGAGTTTCCTTTCAGTTATTAAAATACATATGTATGTAGGTGTAGGGAATTTTCATTGTACTGTGATGATATATTTTTATTATACAATGTGTTTTCCCTTTCTCCAGTAAAATTGTATAATTTGTAAAATGCATTTCAACACCTCTTATTTATTAAAAGGACAATTTTTATTTAATATACACTATCGCTCGACACTTACATTCATATCCCTGTGATATTTATGCAGCGAATATATATGTAGTTGATTGTGAGGCGTAGTTTGAATATGTCTTATCATGTATTGCAGAGAATAAAAATCTTGAGTCTGAAACACAAAAATACATACATAAATTTCTTTAAAAGTTGTTTGCCTTCATCCCTGCATTATCAAAATATTATACAATATATGATTTAGTCTTATAGAATTATAAATAATAATTATAATGTTATTAGGAATAAACAATTCTTTGCATATTATAATGATTCCATTTCATTAGTTTTAAATAATTTGTTTTTGTCCTAGACCAGAGATAGTGAACCTATGGCTCTGGGGCCATAGTTTGAATTTGGTTTACAAGACATAAGGCTCGGTTGTATCAAGTTGGATTAAAGCGAAAGTTCGTTTAAAGCATAGATTTTTGCGTTCTCCACCAATTAAACAACACATTTCTATAAAATCTATACTTTAAACAAACTTTTAATCCAACTTGATACAACCGGACCTAAGTTGAGTAAATTTTTTTAATTATGAGTAAAATTCTTAAAATCCTTTTTAGTTTTCCTTTTCATGGGCTCAGCGCTGTAGACCTATAGTCGCCCACTACTTCACGAATATAATGTGGAAATATTAAATTGCGGTACAATTTTAGTGCAATGATGTGGCGAATTTTGGCTGGTGGCGAGGTATTTTACTGTGTGTCTTACACATCTTATCAAAACGTTTGTGTATACTAAACGAAAACTGACTTAATAGTCAATTCAACAATCAAGATGGAATGACTGATGGTATCGAAAAGAAATGGATTCGTAAAAACTGTATAATTAAACATATCGACGGTGGAAAGGAAAAAAAATGGAACGAAATAAATTGAGTTATATATAACTCAACTACATATATATGTATATATATATATATATATACAGTGAAACTCTCTTAATACGTTTTTCAAGGGACCAGCAAATAAAAACTTACTAGGCGTGAAAACATATTAACAGTGATTTCAATATTTTTTTCATATATTATTTACAATTTTGTATTTTAATTGAATTTTCGTTTATATCATATGACAATTTAAGGACATTTTATTTTTAAAAAATTAAGCAGGTAAATATATACATTTGTAAAATATTACCTATGTGAGTAAGTACCTGAGGGTCAGAAAACAATAAAAACCACAAAAAAAAATTTATCACTGTCAAAAAATATTTTATTAATAACCATACTAAAAGGAAACCATAGAATAACTTATGTAGGTATGTCACTACCTATGTGCAAATCTTAATTTTAAAAGAAATGTATTTTAAATTTAACTAAATTTTAACTCATTAAGGCCGGCGCCACACTATGTTTCTTCTGTCACGTCAAATCCGCAACCGAATTTAGAGCCTGTCCGGATGACGCGTTTTACGCGCGATTCCATTTGCGCGTTTCAATTTATATTGCGTCCAGATACCGCGTATTACGCGCTAGACCACTCGCGTGTTTCAATTTATATTGTGTCCAGATATCGCGTATTACGCGCGAGACCACTCGCGCGTTTCAATTAATATTGCGTCCAGATATCGCGTATTATGCGCGAGACCACTCGCGCGTTTCAATTTAGAATTTATTTAGTTTCCTCGAAGAAATACAACCAAAATGAAAACAGTTTCGTTTAGGCGACTATACAAAAAAATATCGTAAATAATCGCCGGATAAATTTATTTATTAAATATTATTTTATTAGCCTATTCAAATACTACAGGGTTTTTTCAGCGGCTAGAATATTTGTGACGCCGCCAAAACCACTTAATTTTTATTGCGCCCATTTTTCATTTTTAGAAATGATGAACAAAATTTCGTTTTCCGAAAAACGTATTATGAAGATTTATTTGTATGAATAAATTGAGTTCGGCTACAAATATTTCCACTACTTAGGCGAGAAACGAAAATAAGCGGGAAACGTATTAAGCCTAAAAAATATATGAGATTTGTATGGGACATTTTCGGGACCGCAGAATTTAAACTTATTTAGCGGGAAAACGTATTAAAAGTGAATTTATTAAGCGAGTTTCACTGTATATACGTAACTCAATTTCGGCCAAATTGTCGCTTGGTCATTTTTTCCTTTCCACCTTCGATATATTCTCTAGTGCATTTTGAGCTATTTTAAAGGACACTCTGAAATGCAAAACATATTTTTATTTTTTATTTTATTTATCTGACATGCAAAAATTTACTTGTAGAAAAAGGTTCATCATCGGCGTCTTTGGTCATCTAGGCAAGTTTAGTAAATGTAGATAATTCACTTTGGCCATGAATGTCATAACGGTTTCACAAATTCAAATAGTTTCAAAAACTCTAGGTGAATTTTTTCCCTTTTTTTTTATATATAATTATAGCCCGAAGGTAGAATTCTTGTAATTATTTTCCATCTCATGCGAAACTAGTATGTTTTCCGGATCCCAAAAACAATGATAAATATATATGAATACATTATTAAACCATTGTAAGAAGTAGCAATTCTTTTTAAAAAAAAAATATTTTTTGGACAATATAACAAAAAATCTTGTAATGCAGTAAAAATCACGACTCATTGAATGTATTAGAACACACATAATTTTTTTTTTCTAAATCAGTTGTTGGAAACTGTATACATCATTGCCTATTACAAGCGCAACGCCTGGTACAAAGACTGATGTTTCATAATATTGCCAGTCAGTGTGTAAACAAAGAATGCAAACAGTGAGTCCTGTGAGAATTTATGATCTTAAGTAGAAAATATTTCTCACATAATGTTACGTTTTTGATTTTATTTTAATAAAGAATAATGAATAAAACTAATCGTCTTTTA
The DNA here is from genome assembly GCA_016648135.1 of Agrypnia vestita. Lineage (NCBI taxonomy): Eukaryota > Metazoa > Arthropoda > Insecta > Trichoptera > Phryganeidae > Agrypnia > Agrypnia vestita. The sequence goes on from JADDOH010001468.1 coordinate 204,730, forward strand.
GTTTTAAAAGCACACTGACAGGAGAATTTAATCCAATAATTGTCACCTTTATTCCATCTGATGATTTATAATAAAGTATTGAAATTTGTATTTTCAACGTTGTTATCCCAAAGGTGTGAATCACAATGATTTCCTGATAAACTGTATGAGGCTTTTAATAAATTCTTGAATTCTTATCTTATCTAGGCTTTTCTCATGTTGACACAGAGTACGCTCTAGTGTTAGAGGTTTCAACTATCGTGTTGTTCATTTCACTTTCAGTTGTGCTTTTGTATTTCAAATATTTCTTATAAAATGTAATTAATAAAGATGAAATCATGGGGTTTTACTCAATTTTTACAATAGTTTTCATTTTCGTTGGTATCAATGTAAAAGGTGAGTCTCAAAAATATAGTTCTATTAAATGTCAGTATGACACCATCAATTAGGTACATTCATATAGTTATCAGTTCAAATTGAAACTCCTTAATAAAAAAATACACATCTATCATTATTAACTGTTTGAGGTGCCTATGTTATTGAATTTTTAAATGAAATTAAAAATTAATTAGAAGGCCACAGTGAACCAACAAATTTTTTATAGAGAAAAACTAAAAATTTACAAGGCAACAAGTGATTATTTTGAAGAGATTTCTCCAAAAGAATTGATAACAATTTAATATCTAGATGAGGTCTCAATTAATTTTTTAACTGAGATTGTTACCAACTTTGAAAAAATCTATAGAGTGAAATATTGATGTATTATAAATAGACACGTTATTCCTATACTATCCTGATTTCAAATGTAGCAAATGCAGAAAAATCTGGTAATTTGAACTCACGGTGACTAAAATAACATACTCATTCTTAAAATAGTGTACAATACTCTGTTCCCTTTTCCCCGGGACTCTTTTTTCGGTGTGCCGTCGCGTCCAATCACAAAGAAGGTCCGTTCGACAACGAATGCAAGTAAGGCAATTTGACTTCTTTTTGAGTTGCCACGCTTGTAACATATCTACAGTTTATTATATCAATGGAGTGAAAAGTTAAATTATGCATGTAGTAAAATTATTTGTGATAAAAAATGAATGAGGAGTAACATTCTACAATGCAGTGACTTTTGAAAGCATGTATTTTATGCTATAATTTTAGATAATTATTTTAACTACCACAGTCTTTTCATTAAAAAATAGGAAATCATTGCCACCGGCCCAGCCGTATAGGGATCTCTATCCCTGATTGACTTCCCAAAGTCATTTTATGAATTATGAAGTAGAGCTCATTATAACGGCGTATTCTACACCTCCATCATTAAAGATAGCAAGGGATTTTTAATCATCTCAATCAAGTAGCTTTATGTGAGAGTACAAAGTTGATGAATAAAATACAATGTTTGTAGCAAAATAAGTATAAGAAGAATGAGTATGATACAGATAAAGATGAGTTGAATATGAATATACGAATGAAGTTTAAACTAAAAAGAAAAGGTATGTGAAATGTAATGGAGTCAAAGCAAAGTAAATTAAATGAGAAACAATGACAAAAATTGCACCGTAGAGACAGTATCGAGTGCAAATAGTCACTTCTCTGTTGGAAAAAAGAAGATTAAAATACATCACAAACATTCAAGGAAAACCATTGCTGGCAGACAACAACCGTGGTATTGAAGCAAACTTTCAGTTACAATTAAAATCATAAAGCAATCAAAAAAATAGCTGGTAAAAAAGTAACCCATAAAAACCAAGTTTTTACTGTACTCCCTTTCTTTCTTTCCCTGGATCTAAAGTAAGATAGGTTGTTCGCGTTTCTCACAAAATAGGCCTATGCCACCTATGCCTCTTCTTGAGTCCTCTAGACAATCATTAACAATAGAGCATTCTTTTAGTAGGTGCTAAATGTCACAATTCTATTGACCCCCTCCCCTAAACCTGTGACATTATTTATGGGAACCGGCCAAAAGAATTTGTTCGTACAAGGTAAACTCTGCATCACATAAGAAAGACAATCAAATTAGTGTGTGTATTGCAGTGTATAAGACACACATTTTTTTATTGCGTTGGTGCATGGATGCGTGAATGACTAATATCTCGTATAGTTGTATTTCTTTAGTACCCCATCTACATCTGGGTGGGACGTGAGTCTTCTTAAATTGCTAAAAACACGCTGTTCACAATATCTGATCTTTATGAATTGTTGTTTTTCTATTTTTATGTTTTTTAATATTAATTTATACGAATAGTTTTGTAAAATATACTTTAATGTATAATTTTTATACAAATTGAATATAAAATATATTATTATACAAGCATGGTGTCTATGTCTATGTAGCTAGAATCAAAAACTTCGGAGAGTCTTCTTCAAGCAGTTTTAAATAGAAAATATTCATTACACTTTGGGTGAAATGTCGACAGTTACGGAGATGAGCGACATTGAAGTTTGCATTTTTTTTCAATATTTGTGACTTATTTTCTGCAAAATGTTGGAATATCACTACAGTAACTTATACAATATTAAAAATTCATTCGCTTTGATAGAAGTCAAATAAAATCACAAAAACCTTTTCTACCTAAACCTAAAAAAAAATATATATATTTTCCAAATTTCTGGAAGGTTTTAATAATTTTATTTGTCTTGTATCAAAGCGAATAAATTTTTAATATTTCATATAAGTTACTGCTGCTATAAATATGTTAAAAATATTGAAAAAAAATTCAAACTTTGATGTCCCTTATCTCTGTAACTGTCGACATTTCACCAAAAAGTTTAAAGAATATTTTCGATTTAAAAACTTGGATAAGAATACTTTTGTTCTCCGGTACTGTTAACCATATTTTTTTAACCGAGTTATTGCTATGCGGAAAATATATTTTATCTGGGCAATATATCATTTAATAATATAAAATGTTATTTTCAAATCAATTCTGAAAACCATGCTATATAACGCCAATTATTATAATTGAGCCCTTGCCCGGAATAACGTTGTATCCAACAATACTCTTATTCCGAGAAAAAGTGAAAAAATGAAACCAGTTACAATTTATTACATTTTATATTTTGAATATAACAAACATATAATTCTTAACTAATCTCAATATGAAATAGGGAAAAAAGGCAATTAAATTTGAATCTATTGTAAAAAAACATGCTGAATCAGTGGAAAAACGTTGTATAAGAAATTTTCACAAACAACGTTATTCCGCAAAACGTTTTTTATATATTCTGCTTTACTTAATAATGATTTTTAAAAGCAGCATGCTCATCTAACATGAAATCACAAATGTCATCGAGGTCCTTGAGCTTAGCAGCCTTAATGGGAGTGGATTGGAATTCATTAAAGTTAGTTCCAGGCTCCCTAACTGCATGATTTTTTTCCATACGGTAGCTAATCTTCCCCTTGTTTCATAAAGAGTTGATAGAAGGCTATAGGAGGTCCATGATTCTAATTCTTTGTGGAAGATTCTAGCTCTGATTATGATGGGATCATCAATAGGTAAAGAGCTTTTACGGAACGGTACGTCTCTCGTACATACTATTACCTATCTCCGTTTGTTATTATCCTATGTCTATTTGCTGAATATGGTGTCGGACATTCAATTTCTCATGATTACTTTTTTTATTGTAATTCAGTAACCTGACTTTTGATTGAATATTTATATTGAATGAAAATTGTGGTAACATCCTGAATTTAAACATTTTTGGCTCAAATTCGACCCTACGAAAAAGAACGAGGAATTAAATAAACTTTTTGTATCGGTATTATTTTAAGTTACGATATAAAGAGCACTATAATGCCAGCATTATTATCAAAAATAATGTCAGCATTATCATCAAAAAGCATTTTAAATATCAATATGGATAAATCAATTGAGTAAAATCGGTTAACGTTCGACAAAATAATATTGTCACATATGAAATTACAATATCAATCAGAACTGCCAAATCGTATACAACGTTATTCCACAAACATGTTCCGGCGGGTCAATTGCAGGTTTGATAATATTTTTTCTGGATAAACACTCCTTTCCTGCATCCTTCAACTTATTGGCTTTGATATCTTTCCAGTTTAAAACATAAGATGTTCGTTTTCTCCCTTTATTCATGTGAATTAAACCACGCTCCACGATATTGACGCGCGGCGACGCCATTTTGAGAAACAATGTACAACGTTCTTCCACAAACCAATAACTTTAAAATGCAGCCAGAAGCCTAAATATTTTTTTCTTGACATATTATCTACCTTAAACGATGCATAATAACATACCCAACATAACTGCATCAATAACTCAAAATTGACAATTGTGTTGGATACAACGTTATTCCGGGCAAGGGCTCAATTGTATAAAAGTATCCAAACAAAATGTTTCTGACACATGTTATTTTTTGCAGATTGTTCTACCACAACTTCTAGAACAATTCCTGATTATTTAGTGAATTGTTATAGAAATGGAGGGGTACAGGTAAATGCTCCTCATAATGTCCAATTGTTGGTAGAACTCATCAGTAAAATAGAGAAAACTAATAACAACTATGATGTTCGAACTTTAAGCTCTTCACTTTTGCACAGGTAACAGTGCTTTGCATTTTTTCAAATAAATTATTTTGTAATATTTGATATTTAAAAAACTAATTTACTATAGAAAATTGACCAAACAACATTTTTTTTGGTCATGTTGAACGAATGAATGAGAGAAGTATGTAGTATGAAAGTTGCATGACGTGAGTGTTGATGGTCGCGGAAGTATTGGCATGACCAGGAAAACCAAATATCGGAAGATGGTCTTGTTAGAAGCCTCAACAATCGGTGAACTCGCATGAGAAAATGTATGAATGGATGAGAGTCCAGACAGAAGAGTGTGGCACTACATGCTCTCTGTATACTCCCTCAGTCAAATTGCATGATGGTAAGTAGGTAAATAATAATGGTAATTCAACTTTATATTTTAATCTAAATTTCAATTCAATTATTGTATTTTTGTATATTATTTTCAAAGTACACTTGGGCCTCGTATAACACGATTTTATATAACACGGATGTACAAATTGGCATATTTTTTATACAACGCGCTTTTTATAACACGGTTTCTGAAAAATAAATGAATTAAATAATATGTTTAAATTGTAGATTGCGTCCATGACAGAACATGCCATGAGTCATGATGATCTCACTCATCATGTTGATACTTGTCAATTTCGTTTGTTTCGAAACATTTCAGTTACGCTCTGGCATAGTGCAGTACGTATTTCTTCGTAATCCGTAGGTTTTTCTGGTTTATTGTTTGTATGTTTGCACTTTACATATTCCATATTATTAATTACGTATATATAACCCTTAGTAGTCCTTTTGTACATGATGTACATTCCCTAATAGATTTCATCAGCCCTGCCAAATACTTGGTTATTTGAAAAATATTTTAAGTTATGTACTCTAACTCATTATAAATAAAATATGTAGTGCATTTTGTGAAAGTAACTTGTGTCGATATTGTTTCTGCATCCGCTAAAGAAATAAAACAATCAACTTTAAATTCTTGTTGGAAAAAGCTGTGGCCAGAAGTAGTCTCCGGAGAAAATTTTTTGCCACCAATAGAAGAAGAATACCAAAGGACAATAAATATTTGTGGTATTGGAGAAGGTTTTAATGACATGGATATCCATGATATTCAAGAAATATTGGAGGATCGTTCGTTGAACAAAGAAGAATTAATCGAAATTTTGAATGAAACTAACACAATTAATGACTCAGAAAACAGTTGCAGCGAGGTAGCTACATGTTTCACATTAAAAACTATAAATGAGGGCTTGGAATTGGCTATTAAATTAGAAAAAAAATATTGAAAAGGATCCTGTAATGTAAAGAAGTTCGAAATTCAAGAGGGAATTACAACAGATTTTGGAACCTTACTAGGAAATACGAGTGCGTAAAAATTTTTACGCTAATAGCAGACAATCTCTTATTATCTATTTTTCTCACAAAACTCACAACCGATGCCAAAAAAGAGTAAAAATTAAGAATTATTCTAAGTGATAGTGATGATTAATGAATGCTACATTATATTTATTTATTTATATATGGCTTTTTACATCAATAAACTTAATATGAACATATTAAATAAGAAGAAAAAAGAGAAGACTATACAAAAAAGAATAATAAAGAAGACTATACAAATATCCATATATAAAATACATGATTACGATTAAGAGAAATTATATTAAATGTGTTATTAAAGTTTTTTTTCAATAATTATGTAAATTTACATATTTTTACTAAAAAAATAAAGTACAAATTCGTATAAACTATCTTCGATTTTTTTTCAAAAGGAATCCCTAATTTTGTATGAACTTCAAACCTCGTATAACACGGATTTGCATTACACGAGGTTTTTGTGGAACCATATAACCGTCTTATACGAGGCCCGAGTGTATCGAAAATATACTCAGTTTATTTTATGTGGTTAATGTTTTATCAGTTTAAGACTAGATGGCATTGAGAGAGCTCCGAGAATTAAGGAGACAAGTAATGTTATACCATATAGGGCATCAGCATTTCAATTTGCGAAATACAGTTTACTTTTGGATCTTTTAATACCTGGAGAAAACCTGGAAAATATAAGAGATGGTTTGCTTGAAATAGAATTATGCACGTTGCATTATCTTATTTCTTCGACGGTGGATCCATGGGAGAGAGGTGATGAGGAGAAAATTTGTCCATTGTCCATGAGTAAAAATAAATCCCCCACTGAAACATTCTATTATATTCCGTGAGTATACTCAGCTATTCTTTTTGTTGTATAAGTTTTAACCGTCACATTGTGATGAAATAAAATTAAAATTATTTATGTTCTTTTTTTAATATACAATGTTTTTTAATAATCGAATTACGAGATAAATTTGTATAAATTATATTTTTATAATATTATTTTTAGTAAAATAAGGATTATAAATTATAGTGTAAGCATTTACTTTGGGTGCACCATCTATCGTTATTATTCTAAACTTTTTTGGTTTTAACCTTGGCTAAATATTTTTCTAGTTTCGTCCAACATCAAATAAATAGAACGACAGTACCGCCATCTCGCAGCCGTTGTCCGATAGAGAACGGTGTCGTCCAAACGCTGTGGGGCGATATTTCACCAGGAACTTTAATTGCCGGTATATCTGCTGCTCTCGAGCCGCAAGATGTAAAAGTTCAAGATGTTGTTATGCAGCGAAACGATTTTAACGATGTGAATTCAGCATTACGTTCCCAGGAAACAAACGGACTTCACACTAGAGCAGATGTCGAAGCTTTTAATGCATTGTTTACAAAGACGTTGATGTCATCCGACAATCTCATTTCTAATATTCTGGCGGCAACGTTGGCGGGTACAGAATAATAAATGTTTTTATTTATATCCGGAAGTTCAAAATATATTTAAAAAAATATTTGCCACTGTTTCCGCCCGGGATCGAACCGGGGGCCTTGTGCGTGTGAAGCACACGTGATAACCGCTACACTACGGAAACTGTATGCAAAGTGCCGATATGTAGTATTATAAACATAATATAAAGGAACCAATGTTTGATTCTTTTTTTAAATACGTATTGTACGTGTATGCAATCCTACAACCCTACGACTTCCACGCTCACACGGCCATGCTATTATATATTATTCAACAATAATATTCCAATAAATAATTTAAACGCAAATAAAACTTAAAATATTGTTTCTCAATAATCTGTATGGCATATGGATGCATTTTCATGACAAAAAATTGGGATAACATTTTTAATTGAATTTGTATTGAAATGAGATAGAAGGTAGAAAAACTTAAACAGTTCTGTTAAATATGAACAAATTGTTTTATTTCCAATAGTTTAACCTTACCTAAATAAATTTTTCACGCTCTGAACAGGAAGACGAAAAGACTCCAAAAATATTTCCTTTAAAAAATACTTTTATAAACGATGTTAGGTGTTCCAGAACAGTGCCCCAGAACAGAAAGGAACAGAACAGAAAAGTACCTCATATCAGGTTTCACCTAGTGGGGCATTAAATTCTGGGGAATAACTTTTAAAAATCTGTCATGTTTCATAAAAATGTTATAAAAATATATAAAATGGCCATAGCACACCAAAGAGCATATCTAGGCTCCAAACAATAAAAAGTCCAATTCACTTATACTTGCCAAGCCCGAAATTGGGCAGCATTGTTAACTATGTTTATATGATTTTCAGGTGATATTGCAGAGCTGGCTGTTCGACAAGGTCCACTTAATCGATCCAACTCCAATGAATATAATATTGGGTCAGAAGGAAAATGGAATGACACTCTCATTCCGAGATATTATTATCTTTTTCTCTCCGAGTACGGAGATTGGGAAATCACAGATGCAGAAATTTTAGCTGGAATAGATGGTATGAACAAATATATAATTATGTAAAAAGTTGTTGTTTAAACTATACAAAATTTAAGAACAAATACATTTTTTTATTTTTAATAATAATATAACTTTGAGAAAATACATTCAATATATTTTTAGATTACAGAGGTGTTTGACGTACCATGTTAATCAATTGCTTCATTTATTGGAATGAATTTTTGTCAATTTTTAATATTTTGTAATTTTTCATTGTCCTGTATAAAAATTAATCTCCAATGAATGCAATGTTTGAAATTTAATTTTTATTGCAGGATACATTATTGCAAACTACATCAAAGAATGGTCCTCGATACTCAACAGAATCCGTTTATCGCAAATAATAGAAATGTATTACTCAAGTTACGGAGTAGCCATGAACCAAGGAATAAGAGCATGTAACAGAAGACAAAATATGGCAAAACTTTTTAAGGATTCAAATATACACGAACAAACAATAAATCTTGTTAATGTTCTCTGGCTAAGATTGAGCACAGTTTTCATTACTCCTGAAGGAATTCAAAATATCTCCAGTAGAGCTGTCAAAGCATTTGAAAATTATTGGCGTAAGGATTCTTTTGAAAGATTTTAGATTTTCATTTGTAAATAGGTACATGTAGGTATATTTTTCTATGCTGATTGTTTTATATTTATATTTGATATTACAGCAAAGTTACTTGACACACTTCCTGGCTGTGATGTGCGTGGTGACACTTCTCCGATGGATGTTATTCTAGCTACTGATGGGACATGGACAAAATATGAAACTGAACAACTAGTGGCGTGAGTTGTAAAAGTAGATATGTAACTGAGTTATCTGTCAAATATCCAGTAATCAGTATTTTTCAAGTGATATTTTTCAATCATTTTTTCAGAATTTTATCTGAAACCTTGGATGTATCAAGTCATGGCAGTTCTCTGGGATTACTGCATGGAAATACAGCAGAGTGGCTGGCTACACCATCTCATAGTATTCTACAAATATTTGACAGAATTGCAAATTACACTTATGAATGTTTGTTTATAATTTACTCAATAATTTATCATTTAACATTAGTTTTACTTTTGAATTACATACTATTTTATTTTCATCAATCATCTTGCAACCTGCTTCCACTGGTACTAGTTTACCAACATTTTCCATTTATCGCAATCTTTAGCCTGCATAATGAATATAAATACAGTTACAAAAACACTTATGTATTCCACAAGGCTAAACCATTTTAACAAACTTCTCTTAATTTTGTCAACTATGTCACAATTTATAGGACTAATCAAACACGGACTAAGCACAGTTTTGTTGATATCCCTACTGGAGGGCAAAATTTCACCTGAACATACATCATTGCATTAGTTCTTAAACGTGTCTTATATTTTATCTTATTTCACACACACGCCTGTGTGCATTTGCCAATTTCAACATTCACTTAAAAAGTTCTTTATAATTCCATTGTAAACTATTAAGCATCAGATAATATTTTCCAACTTAAATTGCAATTATTTAGCTTTATCGAATTTTCATCTAAAAGTGTTATAAAATTATGTACTAATGATGATACCTACCTACCTACATAATTATTACTTATAAAATATTGTCTCTTTAACAATATAGAATATTTTTATTATTTATGTAGGGCCTGATCGTCTCAATTTGCCCGCCGTTCTAACTGGAGTCATTACTCATTTGGAAAATAAAACTGACTATGAAAGACAGTCAAATAAAGTAGCAGGCTTGCCACACGTTATTATTTTAGCCGCTCCGACAACCACATTGTCACAAGCAGATTTGGAAAGTTCAGTTAAAATTATGGCTACATTGAGAGCTAGTTACACAGATGTCTACATCCTTTACTTAACTCCAGATGACAATGGGTTTAAAAAACTGATCATTGACCCTCGCAAACACTCTGATATGCTTATCGAAACAACTAACACAAATGTGCGGGAAGTTGCAGAAATGATACGATTGAACTTTATAATGAAGACAATACCCAAAAGGCTGATATCACCACTTTGTACAAGTGTTAAATCAGCAGATTTAAGATTGCAATACGAAGATTATATAAATGTAGGACAGAAAGTTCTTTACAGGATACATCCAAGACATCTGATGTATGTTCCTATTGTTAAAGTCCAGGTATGTTGTTTATGCTTATTATATTTCATATTTATTATTAAATATCTTTACTTTCTGCTTATCAAACATACCAAAAAACATTTTAATCATTAATTATTCTTCAACACCATAAAGATCATAATAAATTGGTACACAATAATCCTGATGAAGAGAACATTGTTCTCGAAACATGTAGATTTTTTAATCTAATATAGTGGTGAAAACAAAGTGATTTGTGTTTTATTTTAATAATAATGTCACCACAAAGTTCAAGCCTTCATACAGAAGAAGAAAAAATATTCTTCGAACAGTTAAATCATAAGAGTAACTTTTTAGTTTCGTGGTTAGGACTCTCGCCTCGTGATCCAAAGGTCGCGGGTTTGAACCTCACTCCAGACCAGCAAGTTAGTCCTATTTTCATAGCACAAGCGTTTGTTTAGTTTAGTCTGAAAATAGTAAGAATATTGATGTGACATGTATTCGGTGTTCGTATCCCTATTTTTAAAAAAAATCCTGCGAATGAAGCTGCGGCATACTTTTTTGATATAGGTAGATGGTATTTTAAATATAGTGAGTCCTTGACAAACTTTAAGTAGGTACTCTAAAATTGTTTTATTCTATTGAAATTGAAATATTCTGTATTCTGAAAAGCCATTGATTATCCTTTTTCTTCTGATTCACATTATGGTTGAATCAAATAAATAATTCACATTATACATAAACTTTCCTAACCAAATTGTGTCCATATGATGCACTTCGCATTAAGTCTGCGTCAAAAATTAAATTTATCACCTGTCAATGAGAGATTATGATACTCTCGAAACTTCAGTAGTAAAATATATACATAATTAAACTCAAGCAGAGATAATATAGTTTGATATCTATCCATTTTAATGATCATCGTGAATAATCTCTACCCCTGGTTAGCCCCTGATCCATCAATAATCTAACACAAAAATAATATGTTTGCTTCCAATTAGGTATTTGTAAAGCTATGTCATTTTATAACCACTTAAGATATACACTGGATATTAAAGAACCACTTTGAAATTATGTGTTCCTTAATGTCATTAATTTCCAGTTTCAAGGCACTGATCAGGGAGATATTTCCGTTTGTGTATCTAGAAAATATACAGAGGATGCCGCTGTCTCCTGCAAAATAGTAACAGGACAATACGATGCAAGCTTTCAAATAAAGCATCCATGCAATGGGGCTGCTTTCTGTGATCCAATATATTTCATAGTTAGAGCCCGAAGCACTCTTATCAAATGTGCAGGTTAGTACAACTTAAAACAATTTAATCTTATTTTTATTTTGTACTTGGAACACTACATCATCCGACAAGCTTGCAAACAAACCCTTAAATCCAGGTGTATTAAAATATAAAAATAGATACACAAATCTTCATTATCGCTCTATTGAAAGGAAACACTATTAAAACTAAAAGGCTACTAAATAATATGATTGATATAGAGCCAGGTCTTCACGGGTGCCCTCTATTTTTGTTGCCTTCAAAACAGGCCTCAGATATTTTTTGAACCATCCTTTCCTCGCTCCAGCAAGATGATTACTAGAATTCTATTATTATAATTCTACAATTATAAAAAATGCACACCACAGCCTTTGATATTTTTGGGTATCTATGGTGATATTACAAGTTACAGAACACAGTACTGGATTTTGTCACAGGGACATCGTTAATGACGATATCTTAGATAACTTGTTATTGGTCTTACATTTGTTATTATTTTACTTAGTTATTTATAAAATAATCACATTACACTGTGCGTTGTTCATGAAATGATTAACAAATATGTACACAAAATTATATTGATTCGCATATTATGTTTGAAAATTCAGCCATTCTAAAATATACCTTTTAGGAATTAATCCAAATGAAAGTCATTATTTTCATTTTAGAGCATTTCCTTGACAAGATGAAGAAATCTTTATAGTGTGACAATATTTTGGTCGAGCTTTTGATAATAATATATAAATTTAGGCCTCTTTCCATTTAAGAAAGACAGTTGAATTAGTATATGTAAGCTATGTATATGAGGCACATCATTTTGTTGTGTTGGTATTTATACATGAAAACACCAACACAACGAAATAATATGCGTCTTACATGCGCTTACACATACTAATTCTATTGTCTTTCTTAAATGGAAAGATTTATACCTACCAAGCATATATCGAAAAATTTATCGTTAAAGATTGAGTACATTAAATATATCTCAAGATTATTTTTAATGGTTCATTTATCAAATAGCTTACAAATTTATTACCCTCTCAAAAATCATAATACAAGCGGACTATTGATGTTCGTCATTTTGTATCGTTCATCATTCGGTCCCATATTTCGCAAAGTAAACCAGTTCGTTTGAACTAGATTGAATGAAATTTGGGATCTATATCTTTAGATCGACCGACCGGTTCTTTCGCGAACTACTCTTCTCTAATTAAGTTTAGGGAATTTAATGTGTATATTGAGTGTGAAAATGAAAATACCCATTTTTTTGTTTAAAACAAAAGAAATTAGAAAATTTTGTTATTTTCAATTAAATTTCAGGTGATCAATTTTGTACAGACACTTTGTTTATCTTAAATTTTCTGAGTTTTTAATTTTTGCCATATGCCTGCGATCTCCAGTGAGCGTTTCAGATATCATTGCGGGTCCATCAATAGGCGGTCGGCTCATGATTGAACATAAACGCATAATTTTGATCAGTTGTGAAAACATTTTTACTGCTAATAGCACCATGGAGAATCGTTACTTTTGTAAAATCCTTCACGATATTTTTAATGTTTAAGTTTTTTCTTTAAAAAAGTTTTAAAAAAAATACAAATGGGTCAGAATTCGGAAAAAAAACTAATCGACCCGAAATTCGGTCGCAGGCCCCGGGGAGATTCGAACTCCCGATCTCCTGTTTACTAGACAGGCGCTTTAACCAACTAAGCCACGGCGCCGGTGGCGAAACGCTCCAGATTACATGTTATATTCTACTTTACAGATAACGACTGCCGCTACCCTGACCAAATTCGTTTTATTGTACGTCATGAAGGAATGCAGTGCAATAGATTTAATAATGGAACCTCTGGTGGAACAGTGCTTCAAAATTATATAATATTTGGGAGACTTTCGCTTATTTTAATTAATTTAACGATTTTATATTCTAAGATTCATTATTATGTTTAAATTAGAAAAATAGTAATCATTAAATAAATGTCTGTCTTTATTATTTTTCCAACCACGTACCTACCTACCTATTTAGGTACCTACCTACTTTAATGTTCTTATCTATTTTCCCTCTCGTTTTATCCTAAAGACAAATATAAAACCTACCTATAGTCCGTCCAACTTATCTGGAGAATAAAGGAGGGCGTCCCAATCGTTGTGGTACTGCCCATAGTCTAAAAATTATCTCATTTGTAGGGAATTTTATGCAAAGTCGTTTTTTCTTAAACAAGTTATTAAGCAGTATACGACACGATAAAAAACAAAAAATGTAAACTAACGTACAAATAAATTTATCAAAATATACATTCGTAAAATACACAACGTCAAAAAATGGCGTTTTTTCAAAATCAAAGAAAAATACAATTTTCAGGAAAAAAAAAACAAACAATAATAATTCTTTTAGGCCGGCGCCACATTACGCAGATCTTCCGCCACGTTTTTTCCGTTGCACCAATTCGGCAAAGCAAATAGATCGACCGATCATCCGCGTAGTGTGTTTAATAAGCGCATATTGTATGGAAAGAAATGTAGCGATGTTCCACGACACAAGAGACGCGGCGGAAGATCCGCGCAGTGTGGCGCCGGTTTTATTCGGTGTCTCATACCTAATGATCATGACCACCATGTTTAACTCAGTAACACCTAAGGATATCAATCGGTTTAGGGCCGTTGTATCAACTTGGTTTATAGTAATCTTTCGTTCAAAGCATAGATATTTTGCATTTTCCACCGATCAAACAACTCGCTCTCGTAAAAATCTATGCTTTAAATGAACTATTGCTATAAAGTAAGTTGATGCAACCAGTCTTTAATGTGCATAAATAAAAAAGTTTATTTTTGAAAAAAGATGTTTATACAAATGAACTCGTTAATGAATTATGTAATAAAAAGTATAAATAATAAAAATTCTATGTAAAAAATTATCGAATAAAATATGTTCTAAAACTTTTCTCATATTACGGCTTCTAATCAATTTTTCCACTTATCCTTGTTCTTTTTTTCCGGGTGTAGATATTTTAATGCCCATTTCCTCGGCCACTTTAGCTTCTTTAACTATTTTGTAAATTGCCGATTCAGAAATACCTGAAGAAATTGTATAATAGTAAAATAAAAAACTAAGTATGGGAAATTCATTTTAACTGCATGGCAGCACTAACCTGAAGTGGCGGCAATAAGCCTATGAACAAAATCAAACGGTATAATTGGGGCTTTTAGACGTTGTTCCTCTTCAAAAAACGTGTGCATTTTCAAGATTATTTCCCGAACACCGCTTTTAATGGTTTTTGGCATGGTGACAATCTAAAATTTTCTTAAAAAACTATCAAAACAGTCGTGAACCCCTCTGTAAACAAAGTCTGTCAAAGGTCTGTCAGCTGTAGATAATCCAATATGGCGTCGTTAGTTCCAAATTTGGCCATTCTTCAGATAAGTTAGACGGACTATACCTACCTATTCTGAAATAGGCGTGGCAAATCCATCGTAGGTATCGAATATTCATTTGAATACCTAGGTAGGTACCTATCTGACTTTAAGAGGCTACGATACCTCGCGAATTTCAGAATTCTGACGAATGTTTCACATTTTTGCCACACCTAGGTAGCTACCTACCTACCAGTATCGTTAATTTTTCCAAGAAGAAAAAACCACCACAATATATTTGTTTAAAGCTTTTGAGGAGAAAATATATATAAACAGTAGAATGCGACATTTGACAATGAAGTTATTTAGAAGCCTCAACAACCGGCGAGTTTGCATGCGAAGATGTATGAATGTGGATGAGGTGAGAGTTGTATGTCAGGACAGAAGAGTGTGGCGCTCTATCCTCTTTGCCTACCCCCACGGGGAAACGGTGTGATGGTAGGTAAGTAAGTAGGTAAGTTAGTCTCGCAGTGAGTTTCCATTAGTGATGATATTTTAACCGGTGACACATTCGGCCCGATTCTGAAAATAACAATGTCTGGATCTTAAGTTTTTGAATACGTTTGTAAGAAACAATTTTTCTTATATCATCTTTTAATGTGTATGTATGTATTTGAGCCGTAGAATTCCAAAATCCGCTCTGGACATTTTTAATTTTTATTATCGTCTATTAAGTGTTGGGATAAAGATCTTAAAGATCCAGACATTGCTATTTTCAGAATACGGATGATTAACGGTTATTTGAAATTTGTATCTGATTGTGTCGATGATTGGTTACTGATTTTTCGCAATTCGACAGGCAATCATCGGCACTAGACAACAATTATATCTCGGTTATCAATCTCGATTCAATCAGATACAAACCTCAAATCACTGTACCATGTGTAACCGATTAAAATGACCATCACTAGTTTTCATTCACAGGTAGGTACCTACAGTAGCCGGCAAACATCTTGAAATTTTGCGGCGTGGTGGGGGGACGTTTGCGCATCTACCTTTCTACCAACGAGACCCAAATTTCGTCTTCTGCGCATTCCCCCACTTCGCCAAAGAATTTCATGAAGTTTGCCGGCAACTGTACATATTTTCATTTGAAATTGATAACTTTTTAATAAATATTTCATCTGAATACTTCCCAAAGGGAACCATTTTTGATGTGTAACATTTTTCCTCTCGCTTTCCTGAAATCTGTTTCAGTGATTTCGTGGAAAAAGGACGGAAATGCGTAACAGGAAATAAGACGCCGGGGAAGCGCGCGCAATTTCATTTAACCAATGAGCGCGCGCGATTGAAAAAAATTATCGTTTATAAACAAATCAATGTCCAGGAAGTGCCATTACAGCGAAAACGCACACTTCCAACATTCAACGCTTCTGATTTTATATATATGTTGCGCGTCTGGTGTCAAGCGTGTAGATGTTGTAACTTTGATATATTTTGGCTTAGGTTTGTCTTCGAAACTATCCAATAAATACTTTTTTTAACATTAATGTAAATAAATAACTACCCTTAATGATTAACATTTTCAAATATTTTGTAATTTATGTGATTATTTTTAAATATTTATTCAAAGTTTTCATACAATATGTACAGCGGCACACTACCGCCATCTATAAAAATAGATAAAAACACATAATTGACCAAACACATTTCTAAATAAAAATGCATATGTAGATATACGGTACCTACCTAGTCCGGCAAAATTCTATAATAAATAAATGCACATACATTTTCTTTAATTGTATTTACTAATTAATAAATATATAGGTATTAGCTTTTTCAAATTTTAATGTTAATTTCTGTTGCTGCTCAATTAATATTTTTTTAATTGTGAGATGTCAAATGTTACACATCATATGCGACTACTGATTACGTGGTTATGAAAATAATTTCGATGTCTTTCTGGCTGATACATTTAGTACGTAATAGAAGACAGTAGAAACTAGATGTCTCAGATTTGTTTTTTAGTGACTAATCTAGGTATATTTATATTACGTCTATGGTAGACCTCTTTCTACCTAGTATGCGAAAACCGTCGGAACGACCCACAAACAACCCTTTTTAGTAAAAATCTATATTTTTTTTGCTTAACTATTACGACTTTTACCTACCTACCTAGGTACCTACCTACCAATGATCAAACCACCTGCACTAATTAAATTGGACTCTATTTAATAGTGCTATTTCAATAGCAGCGAGGCGAAGTAGGAGAAGCAATATCACCTGTGGCGAAGGGACAACACAAAATAAAGATTACTGTTTATTATAATAACAATAATTTTTTGTTACCAAAATTCTAACAACATTGTTTCTAAATTCTAATTGACTATTTACATGGATTCAACATAAAATATATCGATATTTTGGATACTTAACTATTTATTAACATCCTATCCACGCAAGACGCAACGACTCCGTGGCGCAACGGTAGCGCGTCTGACTCCAGATCAGAAGGTTGCGTGTTCAAATCACGTCGGGGTCAAATGTTGAGTTGGTTCTTTTTTAAATTTATTTTTGGTTAGTTATGTTACCTTGGTGCAAAAAATATCCGGGCGTAACATAATAACATTACTTTTTGTAGCTTCATTATTTCACCCAGGGATAGGCAGAGACTGGCTACTTCGTCGATACCTATCATGTCTCCGCTTATTCACTAATTTTCACAAAACGACCCGCTCTATGGCAGAGATTTTGACAAAATACTAAATTGTGATAATTATAATTAAAATCGATTCTTCTATTTAAAAAAAAACAGTTTTTTTTTGTTTTGAAATATAAAAAAAAAGTCACTTCGACCCTGCCAGGATTCGAACCTGGAATCTTCTGATCCGTAGTCAGACGCGTTATCCGTTGCGCCACAGGGCCATGAAAGCGAAAGGTAAAATTACAGTATATAATCTGAAGTACCTTAATAAGTGCATCGTCATTTCATTTTTTTATTTATTATTTTGTATGGCCATACAGGTGATAGGTAGGTACCTACTAGGGATGGGCGTTGAATGGACGAACTAGTTGAAATCAACCGTTGACGTTGCATCGACGCGTCGACCGTTTACGTTTATCGCATGGACTAGTTGAATTCGTAGACGGTGGACAGCGGACGCCGTGGTCGGTGGACGATTCGAGATTAACGCAATGCAAAGCAACGAGCGAGAGCAAGACAAAACGTCTCCGTTTATTTCTCTCTCATCTCTCGCTGTCGACTTGTAGATGCCATAGACGTCATATACGGCTCGACGGGTAATTTCATTTCAACTCTAAAGTACACTACCATAGAGTGCAGATCTGTGTACACGAACTATGACTAGAGATTTGAAATTTGAATACATGCGTAGGGCGAGATAGGCTTAATAAGCTATTATCTATTATTTTTTTACTTGATTTTTTGTGATGTCACGTGCGACGATTCGGTGAATTCCTAATTTTACGCTGTATAAAATAAAACAATTCTGTTTAATTATTTTATTTTTTATTGAACTATTATTAATTAACAGGCCGGCTAGATATTTTTCTAAAATCAATATTTTATTCGATCGATCTCGACTTCTTATATCTACCTGAAAAGGGATGCTAAAATTTAATTATTGTGTTATTTCCTTACTTTTCAACTTTAGCATATAAATGATAAACAAACTTGTAGGGAATAAAATTTTCTATACCTAACTATGGTCCTTATTCAGGAGTCCAACATTAATATTATATATGTAATATAATCTTGAATTTAGGTTTAATTAATTTTTATTAAAAATTCCCTATTTTCAACTTTATAGATAAAAAAATAAATCTATTATAATTTTGTTTACACCACTTTTTATTGGTTTTTTACATGTTTCGGGAACAATGTTCCTTTTCTCAGATTGAGCCTTAAACTAAAGTTGACAAGTAATACAGATATATTTATTTATTAATAATGTCACCACAAAGTGAAAGCCTGACTTCGAAAGATGTATTCTTCAATAAATTTCTATATAACATCTCAAATGTAAAGTATTTTTAAATTATGTATTTATTTATAAATTTATAGATAATAAATAAATGTAAAGTATTTTTTACCGCACCTCATAACTGGTGCCTTTATTACGCAAAATCATTGTTTCCTTCCATTTTATTTACTCACATTTTAATGCTTATACCCAATACTTTCACTGCTTATATATGTAGTTTATATTTATATTTTACTGCTAACACCTGATATTGCTGTGTATACCTACTTCTTTCTTTGTTATATATAGAAAGAAGTATATAAAACAATATGTAAAAGCCTATAATGTGCGTAAACAAATAAATAATAAAATATTTCTTTTTACATATAAGCACAAGTAGCGGTTTTACTTTCCCCGAAACTATATTCCTTCGAACTTCTTTAAATTTTAAAAATTAACGTCATAAAAATAGCCAACGGTTGAGCCGTCGAGAAGCGTCGCGTTGAACCGTAGACAGTTGACCATCGTCCCGATGTTTAGATAGAACGTCCGCGTAACGAAGTTGACGCGTCAACTAGTTGACGAATTCAACTAGTTGATCGTCTCGTCGATGGACGTGGACGGTCTCGTTTCGTCGGCGGTAAATACGTCGACGACCCATCCCTAGTACCTACCCAATATCCCGATTATAATAATTTCGTTGTCCGTTCGTTCTGACTTCGTGTCATGTAAATGTTAATAAAAGCAATGACAAAATTAATAATCCGTATTCAACAAACTACAACAAATTGTGTTCGGACCGTTCGGATTTCGGACCGAGTTTGGACAGAATTCGCGATTTACGGATATAGGTAGGTAGGTAGGTACCTACCTTTTCTGTCTACACATATGAACGGCGTGAGTCATTTACTAAGAGCCGGTTGTTTCAAGTTGGATTAAAATAAAAGTTCGATTAAAGTACAATTTTTTACAGAAACGGATAGTTTGATTGGTGAAGAACGCAAAAATCTACCTATGCTTTTTACTTTAATCCAACTTGAAACAACCGGCCCTAAGAGAGTAGCAGACTATTGTCCGTCTAACTTATCTGAAGAATGGCCAAATTTGGAAGTAACGACGCCATATTGGATTATCTACAGCTGACAGACCTTTGACAGACTTTGTTTACAGAGAGGTTCACGACTGTTTCGATAGTTTTTAACAACATTTTAGATTGTCACCATGCCAAAAACCATTAAAAGCGGTGTTCGGGAAATAATCTTGAATATGCACACGTTTTTTGAAGAGGAACAACGTCTAAAAGCCCCAATTATACCGTTTGATTTTGTTCATAGACTTATTGCCGCCACTTCAGGTTAATGCTGCCATGCAATTATAATGATTTTCCCATACTTAGTTTTTTATTTACTATTATACAATTTCTTCAGGTATTTCTGAATCGGCAATTTACAAAATAGTTAAAGAAGGTAAAGTGACCGTGGAAATGGGCATTAAAATATCTACGAAAAAAAGAACAAGGATAAGTGGAAAAATTGAATTAGAAGCCGTAAGATGAGAAAAGTTTTAGAACATATTTTATTCGATAATTTTTTCACATAGAATTTTTATTATTTATACTTTTTATTACAAAATTCATTAACGAGTTCATTTGTATAAACAACTTTTCTCAAAAATAAACTTTTTTATTTATGCACATTAAAGACTGGTTGCATCAACTTACTTTATAGCAATAGTTCATTTAAAGCATAGATTTTTACGAGAGCAAGTTGTTTGATCGGTGGAAAATGCAAAATATCTATGCTTTGAACGAAAGATTACTATAAACCAGTTGATACAACGGCCCTAAACCGATTGATATCCTTGGGTGTTACTGAGTTAAACATGGTGGTCATGATCATTAGGTATGAGACACCGAATAAAACCGGCGCCACACTGCGCGGATCTTCCGCCGCGTCTCTTCTGTCGTGGAACATCGCTACATTTCTTTCCATACAATATGCGCTTATTAAACACACTACGCGGATGATCGGTCGATCTATTTGCTTTGCCGATTTGGCGCAGTGGAAAAAACGCGGCGGAAGATCTGCGTAATGTGGCGCCAGCCTAAAAGAATTATTATTGTTTGTTTTTTTTTCCTGAAAATGGTATTTTTCTTTGATTTTGAAAAAACGCCATTTTGTGACGTTGTGTATTTTACGAATGTATATTTTGATAAATTTATTTGTACGTTAGTTTACATTTTTTGTTTTTTATCGTGTCGTATACTGCTTAATAACTTGTTTAAGAAAAAAACGAATTTGCATAAAATTCCCTACAAATTAGATAATTTTTACACTATGGGCAGTACCACAACGATTGGGACGCCCTCCTTTATTCTCCAGATAAGTTGGACGGACTATACCGTAGTTGATCGGTTGGAAAATAAATGTAATGGCTCATTCATAGATGGCGGTATAATAATCTATACTAATATTTGCTTGACATGGCTAAACAAAAACGTTCAAACTCCGTTTGAAGTAAAATCTCTCAATTGTATAAGATAATGATTTTTTTCACATTTGAATAAAGGTTTAAAAACATGCATAAAGTATTGGCAATTTCATTATTTGATAATTATCCAGTAAATCATTATTTTTAGATACGTATTGAAATAACGGATATTTTATACGAACCGTATAAATTGTGCAGAGATACGATTCTCGACGTTTCGCTGGAGTAATTTCACAGCGTCTTCGCGACTCCAGCAAAAGTAGAGAATAGTATCTCTACAAATACATACGGTTCGTATAAAATATCCGTTATTTCAATACCTAAATATGTCTAACGTGATATAAACCTAAAATATTTATTTGTTATTTCTGTCAATTACGTAAAATAATAATTACTTCGTGATACATAGATCTGATGAATCTGACCAAGGGCTTATTTATCTCCCGAACTTTAGCTCATGTCTACAATTTTTTAAGAATTATCTATTCGCAGAGTCTAACGCCGGCCGCACACTGGATGCGTTTTCGTACGAAATTGAGAGTACGCATACGTATGAATACGCAAGTACATTCCTGACCTTCGAAGTAGTATTGAACATCGCACACTGTAAACGATTTAGTAGCGCGTGTACGCACGTATAGATGCGACGTCCGACACTATCCGGATTTGTTCGGAAATTTTTGCGATTTCGTACGATGGATATTGAAAATTTTGTCAATTTGATACATGACCACAAATGTTTGTGGGACCAAAGTGATTCAACTACGTGACCATCAGCGGAGAATCTCTAAAAAACTAAAAAATACCTGTAAGTTAAATAATTTGGTTTAATGAAGGTGAGGTATAATTATGTACTTCGAACAAATAAACTTTTAAATATTTCTCCCATGTTATGAGCTCTCGTTGCACTTCGATTCTCCCCAGCATTTGTGAATCTATTGGATAAGATAGTCATGAAATTTGTCATTATTTAAGTCTGCCATAATAGAGTTTTCTAGAAGATACAAACGTCATTGGAGAAATGCGCAAAGTAACTGATCGTGACAACGCAAGACGCAATCGACGCAATCAATGTGCGCGCTCCATACGTACGAAAATAATCGTACGAATACGTACGTAATAATTCGTGTCCGAAGTGCGGCCGGCCTTAAACAAACATAAAGGTCATACTGTAAAGTTCATCAAACATTGTTCTTTTTTGAACAAACGCAAGATTCAATGTCATTGTTAAATGCCAAAATGGAAATATTCTTATTTTTATTATTATTTCATATTAAACGTTTAAAGGCCTTACTTAATCCTACATTTTCGGATAACATTTCGACTAATCAATCGAATGTAGCTGCATTACTCTGAAAAGAAAGCGGGTTGGTTTGAAACAAGCATCAAATTGTATTTTAATAATTAAAAAAGTAATAAAAATATAGTTTCAATATTGACGGAACAATAAAATGTTACATTTCTCGTACGTATGTATAAAATATTTCTGCACTTGTATATAATAAGTATTTCTTCATATTTCTGTTAACAAAGATTTAGCCTAAACTGAGGAAAATGTAGATAATATTGGTAAATACTCATATTTTCTGCCATTGTACTTATGTATGTACCTACGTAAGACGATGCCAAAAATACAAAATTTTTGCACTGCATTAAAAATTTGTGTAGCAGGTTATCAGATTGTATTTAAGTCAACATTTATTATTATAGTAACAATATTTTTAAATGTATGTTCTAACATAATTACAGGATTTTTCCACAGGAGGATAATATTATTAATTGAGATAAATTTTATAAAGCTATGTATTCACTAGGGGACAAATCGCGAAACATTCCGCGCGGCATGTCGCATCAACATCTACGCTCATGTTTCGAGGACAATGACGCGGTCATTTGACGTGTACACATCGGGACTCGCATATCACTTGTCGCGGAAACGGCGGAAATGTCGCCCGAGGAGGTTATGTTGACAGCTGCGTATCTATTTATTTTAACCAGTTTATCGAAACGTAAGAGGAGAAAAAGGTGGTAGGTGCGAAATTATTTACTGCAAAGAGAAAGAAGGATGGATATTCTATGCGATCTTCGAATGTCTAACGGATCTTTTGTCAATTTCACTCGAATGGCAACAACTGATTTAACAAATAATCGGGCCTTCCATAGCCAAGCAAGACAATATTAAGGAACGCTGTTGGCCCTCACATCATTTTATTTTTATATTCACGGTTTGAAGTGTCCCACAAAATTGTACGGCGATGAGTTGTCAGTTGACAGATACAGCCCATGCGCATTCACTTGTAAGCATACCACGTGATACAGTTGCCGGCAAACTTCATGAAATTCTTTGGCTAAGTGGGGGAATGCGCAGAAGACGAAATTTGGGTCTCGTTGTTAGAAAGGTAGATGCGCAAACGTCCCCCCACTACGCCGCAGAATTTCAAGATGTTTGCCGGCTACTGTACTGACGCGCAGCTCGATGTCCCCGTGAGCTCGCTCGAGTACCGTGCGCATGGCAACGTTTCCGCGGCACGTAGAAATGCCCCGCTATGTTGTGCGCGACGTCGCGGAACAGTGCGTGACGTTGCAACGTCACGTAGACTCTATGCCGCGCGTGATGTTGAGAGATAATTTGTCCCCTAGTGAATACATGGCTTAAGTCTCACAAAGACGAAGCTATTTGTGTATTTATATGGGAAACATGTATGGAAATCATTATAGGGTGGCCACAGGACCGATATTAGCTGGCGTAAGTGATCACTTTACACAATGCAACGTTCACTAATTCCACCGTAAGAACATCCACACATTATTCAATTTTTAAAAGTTGTGTACCTATATGTTTTTTATCTGTCTTCTTTCAAATATTTGAAGGGACTATGCCATAGCCATCTATTCTCGAAAGTTAGTAATTCTTATGACACATACACAGATGTCGCCGCTGGTAATGATACCTCTATATTTTTTAAATATTAGCAATATTTTCTTTGAATGTATATGTTGTAGATTAAAAGAATTAGAATTTTAAAAAGCAGTATGTACTTCGGCCCGTCTAACAGGAAGAAGCGGGGGCGATAGAAAAACGTGTGAAAGGGACAAATAATACAGTATTCCCTTATTTGGCATTCGTTTTCTCTTTCTGTGAGAGCCACCTTATAGAACTGGCAAAATGAGCTTTTCTATCAGAAAAAGTAAAGTACTAAATTTTTTAATTGTGCCCATACTTTATCAAAGGTGTGATATACACTAGAATGCGCCTGAAAATTATTTGAACTCATTTTATATTTCACTACGCCGGAGCACCCCGTCGTAAAGCAATGATATAATAAACTGTAGATACGTTACAAGCGTGAAATCGTGGCAAGTCAAAAATAAGGTAATTGCCTTACTTGCATTCGTTATCGAACGGACCTTCTTTGTGATTGGACGCGACGGCACGCCGAAAAAAGAGTCCCGGGGAAAAAGGAGCAGAGTATTGTACACGATTGTGAGAATGAATATGTTATTTTAGTCACCATGACTTCAAATTACCAGATTTTTCTGCATTTGCTACATTTGGAATCAGAATAGTATGGGAATAACGTGTCCATTTATAATACGTCAATGCCGTAAGGTCTATGAGGGGACCCAGGCCTCTGGCATCCCCTGGAATAAAAAAAGGATTCAGCGATGCCAAAAATTCTCGACCTTGAGTGGCCTTGGAGCCAAACACTAACTAGCCAACTATAATAATCCCCATCCCCAAAAATAATAATTTCTAATGTTTATCCTTAACCGTAACCAGAATCTAATAGCCGATCTCATTCCGTGTTCAAATTTTCTCAAATAATAAATTCTGTCATTTTTGACGGGATATAGCTAGTACTAAATCATTATTCTTGTATTACTATAGATCGACCACAGTCAAAAGACTATTCCCTACCGTTGTCCGGTAAGAAGAAAGCGGGGGGAAAGTTGCCTGGCAAGCCCGTATTACAAGCTTTAATATAATATTCTAAATAAATATATATTTTTTAGCTTAAAAAAGGTTACTTATTTACTAGAAAAACTTCTTTGTGTTCATTTTTTGCATCGTAACAACACACATATTTTTATTTTACACTAAGCCAGTAGGTACAACAAAATAAACATTCAATCAAGCACGTAAACAAAAACCACACATTACTCAGATAGCGTATCGGAATTACTCCTTGTACATACAAAGACTGCATATTTTCTCGCACTAGTTTCCATTAACCTTTTCGGTTTAAATAATTAAAAATCAAAACAAATAAAAATATATGAAAAAGTCATATACAGGCAAAAATTCAAGCAAAGAACATTATGAAAAAATGTTTGTTTTGGAAGTTTCTTGGAAAAAAATTTCCACCACCATAATAATAATTTTCACGTTCGTAACACCGTGTAAACTGGGCTTTTGCGTAACGTGCCACAAAATTTCATTCCGAACCTTAGAGTATATACAATCCATAGAGGGATAACTAAACATTTTACCAAACCCGTACGCGTGGTAACATAAAGCTTACTCAGTTTTAACAATATAGTGACACATAAGACAAAAAGGGACAAAAAAGATCACCCGGTCGAGTACGTCTTTAATTGCTTTGTAAGGGTTCTCTTTGCCCGAGTTTCAAAACTCGGGCAGAGAACGGCAGAGCTGACAGATTTGTTATCCGTATTTTCGATAAATTATTGTGTGTTTACGTGCAAATATTACAAAAAATTGATATGCCTTCTTGTGCAATGAAGGGGTGTTCCAATAGGACTGGAAACGGGAAGAAACATATCAGTTATCACAGGTATTTTATCCAAAATATGAAAATTTTACATATATACGTTTTATTTCATAATTTTAACAACAAACCAAGTGCAAACATTTACTTTTGTTTAAAAAATCCTAGAACGTTTATTTTTGATTGATTTTATTACACAAATAATTCGGAGAATGCTATTTTGAAGATGTTTTTGATGACTTAAATCAAAATATGTCTATGAATGTTTAACCAATACGAACTGTAAAATTATTTACTTAGATAGCCGACATTTTAAAATATATCCGTCTCTTTTTTTCTCCTTTAAAAATTCTGAATTTTTAGGAGTAAGAATGAGAAGGCACTACATTGTATGGATCTAACTAAGCTCAATGTGGTATTTTTATGACAAAGCATATTGGACCGACAGGGCTGTGCTTAAAATTTTAGAATACAAATTATTTATTATTTATTATTTAAAGTATTCGGATTGGGATATCATTTTTTGTAGGTTCCCAAAAAATGAAGTAAAAAAAAGTGAATGGATCCATGCTGTGGGAAGGATTAATTGGAATCCCGGAAATCACAGTTGTGTTTGCTCAGATCACTTCTTGAATGTACATTTTGACAGAAGGAAAGAAAACAAATTAGTTCGAATAAAAAAATTTGCCGTTCCTACGAATTATTCAAGAGCAGAACTGGCTTTTGATAGAGTAAGTACCTATTGTGTTCATTCTTTATTCGTTTTTCGTTACATAAAAAATTTCTTAAATCGCCAATTTATACGGTGTGCATTCTGAAACTCCTAGTATATGAAGTAGTATATTTTCATCCGGTATAAATATACATTGCCTTATAAAATACATCTGAAAAAAAACGTAATTAATTGCAAAATGTTTTTATTTCTTTGTTATAAAGATATAAGAAATAAGAAAAACATAAAAAAACTAAAAATTTTCGATTTATGGGTTATAATAGCATACGTAGGAGCCATCGATATTATGTTTTACCTAAAATCGTTAGGTATATTAATTTTTCATAAACTTTAAATTTAATCGACATTATTACATTCAGTCTACAAATTCGACAGTAAACATGGGAGAGTTGCTTAAAGTGATCCCTTCATGTAATGCAGTCGTTGGCCATGTATGTTTTGATAGTACGTTTTACCTAAAATCGTTGTATTAATTTTTTGAAAACTTTAAATTTAATCGATATTATTACTTTCAGTCTACAAATTCGACAGAAAACATGGGAGAGTTGCTAGAAGTGATCCCTTCATGTAATGAAGTCGTTGGCCATGTATGTATAAATAGTACGTTTTACCTAAAATGTTGTATTGATTTTTTGAAAGCTTTAAATTTAATCGATATTATTACTTTCAGTCTACAAATTCGACAGTAAACATGGGAGAGTTGCTAGAAGTGATCCCTTCATGTAATGAAGTCGTTGGCCATGTAAGTATAGATATTACGTTTTACCTAAAATAGTTTTTTTAGTTCTTTATTTAAGTGTAATATATGTTTCCGTTCACTTTTATGAATTATTTGAAATGCATAATATATAATGGATTTTGTTTAATTTCAGGTAGTGTTCAATACTCACAACAGTGTAACAGCACCAGACGTCGATACTCCTAGAAAATTAGCTTTAAAAAAACAATTGTTTCAGAGAAATGAAAGTATTGTTAAATTGCAGAGAAAAGTTGCAACATTGCAACAGTCAAATCGTCGACAGTTGAAAAAAATTGCTAATTTAACAAATATTGTTCAGGAATTAAAAGAAATGGGCCATATTCAAAGTGAGGGTATTGAGATATTATCCTCAATGGATGGGCCCAACAGGGATTTTTTGAAAAGACAAATATCTAAGACTCAGAAGCTCCCTTTAACGAGGAAATACTCCCCAGAGCTGAGGAAATTTGCTATTACCTTGCATTTTTATTCGCCTAGAGCGTATAACTATGTGAGGGAAACTTTCAACACTTGCTTGCCTCATACCAAAACATTATCGAATTGGTACAAACAAGTTAACTGCGATCCCGGCTTCACTCAAGAGTCGTTTGATGCCCTCAAACTTAAAGTAAAGCACAGCGATCGTCCAATTCTTTGCTCACTTGTAATGGATGAAATGAGTATCCGTAAGAAGTTAGAAAGGATTGGACAAGTGGAAATGGGATATGTTAATTTTGGTGCAAATTTGGAAGGAGATGAAATACCCCTTGCTCGTGAGATACTTACCTTTATAGTTGTTTGTATTAACGGGTCATGGAAAATACCAGTTGGATATTTTCCTGTGGATGGCTTAACAGGGGAACAAAAGAGTATTTTGGTTACTCAATGTCTCTCTTTGCTAAAAGGGTGTGGAATTCGTACAATATCTTTGACGTTCGATGGCGCAGCTCCAAACGTAAGTATGGCAAAACAGTTGGGTTGTTCGTTTGAAGAGCATAATTTAAAACCATATTTTCTCTTTGAAAATGAAATTGTTGTGGTTTTTTTTGACCCATGTCATATGCTTAAATTAATTAGAAATACACTAGGGGATAAAAAATATTTTTTAGATAGCAATGGTGGTATCATTGATTGGAGGTTTATAGAGCAATTAAATATTTTACAGGATAATTATGGACTTCATTTAGGTAACAAATTACGGAGAGAGCACATTGATTATGTGCGACAGAAAATGAAGGTTCGATTAGCGGCGCAGTTATTTAGCGATTCTGTAGCGGATGCCATAGAATTTTGTGCTAAAAATCTAAAGCTGCCACAATTTTCTAACAGTGAACCAACAATTTTTTTCATAAGATGTATAAACAAACTATTTGATATATTCAATTCCCGTAATATTTCGGCACCTGAATGGAAAAGGCCTGTATTCTCGGGGAATCATTTAAAGTTTTCTGCGTACCTGAGTAATGTTAGCGTATATTTATCTGATTTAAAATTACCAAATGGAGTAAAAGTTATTCAGTCTAATAAAAAAATGGGGTTTTTGGGTTTTCGAGTTTGCATAGAAAGTTTACAATTATTAGTTAAGACGTATTTAATGTCAGAGTCCCCAGTGTTAAAATATCTAACGATGTACAAATTTAATCAAGACCATATCGAATTATTTTTCGGAGCTATACGCTCACATGGTGGTTATAATAACAACCCAACCGTTAGCCAATTTAAGTCCGCGTACAAGAAATTACTTATACGCGCAGAAATCAAAGATAATGTAAATGGAAACTGCATACCTTTAGATCAAATTAGTATACTAAACTGTAATTCAAATAATTCTGTCAACATTATAAACTGTTCCTCCTCCAAATTAAAATTATTACGTGATGACGAATTGAGTTTCGAAAATACTTTGCCTTTCGACGATATTCCTGAATCAATATATATGTGCAGTCAGTATGTGGAGAGTTGTATAATTTATATTTGTGGTTTTGTTGTCAGGCATCTAAATAAAAAAATTAAATGTGAGAATTGTCTTTCTGCCCTTATTGGCTTTAAGACAACTTTGCGAAATTCATTAATTGCACAAAAAGATAGAGGGGGGTTAGTATATCCATCAGATGACGTTATTTTAATTTGCACACATAGTGAACGCGTTTTTAGAGAAGCTCTTAACCGTAGTGGAGGAAAAAGAATGAATCCTCACTTTTCATTAGAATATTTAGTCAACAGGGTCTTAAAAATATTCCTAACTGTAGATTGTTTTAATATATTACTTTCTCACATGCTAGACCAGTCACCGCTGGAGAACCATACTGTTCACCTAATTAAGGCAGTTGCTTCTAAATATTTAGATGTCAGGCTACACTTTCTGATCAAATCAGCGGTACAACCTACCGTCAGAGTGAGACAACATTTCAACAGATTAATTATCTTCCAAAATCAATAGCGTACTATATTAAAATTTTATATTTATTATTAATTCCATTAATGTACTTCATCATATTGTTTTTTCAAACAATGTATTTTATGTGTATAAACAAACAATGTATATTATGTAAATAACGTAATTTTCTAAATATTTGTACAAATGCAGATAACTAAATGTTTATGTTTGATATGATATAAATAATCCTCGATTATAATAATAATTATTATTATTATTGCAGTTCCTTATATAATTATTGTTGTGGTGATATTTAAAATTGTAATAAAATAAATTAAAATAAATAAATTTACCCACATATAAAAGGCATTATCATTTATTGCTACTTTATTGTAAGAGAATTCACAGAGAATCGTTCATTTGTGGTAGCCCTGTTTTAGCAACAAATTACAAACACGTGTTAAAAACGAATTGTCCAGTCTCACCGAATGACCACGCCTCTTTTAACAAAATTCTTACAAGTTTCGAAATAATATGGTCTCTATGGATTGTATATACTCTAAGTTCCGAACACAGTATTTGAAATGATAAACCACGCCCTCCCTGCGCACGACAAAGAAAGTGCGTTTGCGCACATTCTTTTGAATTCGGTCTAGCTATAAGCCACTTCTTAGTAACCATATCGTATAATCGATATGTTCACATCAGCTTTTTCAATGAGAATCAAGATCAGCATTTGAAAAAGACAGCAGTAAGAAGATAAAACATGTGTAACGATTAACGCATTTTCAATTAGTGTATTTAGTTTTTTGTATTATTATTATTTGACAGGCAGGCAGCTATTGCTGATGTATAATAGACATCTAAAGTATTCTTGAACCCGTTAACTGAACTGACAAATACAATTTCCTCCGGTTCCATTCTTTAATAATACATAAATATGCAAAGCAAAGGCAGTAATATCCAAAAAATAAAAAATGTTTTGAATGCAGTCAGCGAATGTAGAATGTATTGAATTCGAGATTTAATATGAAATACACCTCCATCCATTCCAAAATCATATTCCCAAATAACTACTAAAGGCAAAGAGTGTAATATCCTCGCTGTGTAAAAAGCAAAGGCGGCAATATCCACTTTAACCAATCAACAATTAACCCCCAAGGATATGTGACCTGACAAAATGGCTTCATTCTAAAGTGAGAGTTGATATCGATTTTAAACTGAAACATCATAGCAAAGACAGTAATTTCCAAATACGCAAATGGTAAAAGCAGCAATGTTCACTATTTGGTAGCTGTCCATAAGATGTCCATAAATTTTCATAAGAGTTAAATAGTTTTATACGTACCTACATAATATACTTATTTCCAAAAAGATATAGGTTCGTAGATTCCACAGAAATTTCTTTGAGTAGTGACAATTTTTTTTGTATTTATCTCAGAACAAGCTCAGTGGGACATTGCTGACTCTGCTTTTACGTATTAGGGGGCGTGCAGTGGGAACAAAAAGCATGACTTTTTCCTAGGCATATATTTTGAAAAGAAACCGAAATAAGAGGTATATCCCGGAATATTCAAATCAAAATAATTAACATATTATTCAGATTTTAATATTTCATAATATTCTGCCAGATAAATATTTCATTTCGATATTTTTTCCCCAAAAATATGGGTAAATAAAATCATGCTTCTCGTTTCCACTGCACGCACCTGTAAAAGGTATAATATGTTATTAGAAATAAATACGAGGCGGCTTTCAAACCCCTGGAATAAACTTTTTATGCAGTCGGCGTGAGAATTTCCTGCGCCGCGAGAGGGAGAGGCAACGATAACAAAACGGTCAGTGGAAAAAACCCAAAACCCATTGTGGTGTTCTGGAAGGATCTAAAATCCGAAGAAAGCTCGCGCGCGGGATGTCAGTTGGGCCCTTGGGTGCCGGTACTGGCCGTCTAATGCAATACATGCACAAATGCGACGCATTTCTAGGGATGGGTAAATGAAAAAAAATATCGATATATATCGAATCGATATTTTAAAAAAGTATCGAAAATAATCGATGCACATTGAGAAAAATATATCGATATATCGGAAAAAATATATCGATATATCGGGAAAAAACTATCAATATATCGATGAACAAAAAAAAATTGGTCGCCAAAAAAAATTAAAAAAGTAACCAAAAAAAGGTCGCCAAGAAAAAAATATCGATTATCCCAGTAAAAAATATCGATATTTCATAAATCGCGAAAAAATATATCGACGATAAATATCGATATTTTTCAAAAAGAATATCGATATATTGATATATCGATATTTTTTACCCATCCCTACGCATTTCTGGTCACCAACAGACTTGGCATTGAAGATTTAACGATTTGCAAGAAAAGAACACTGCATGGTGGAATTTGTGCCGTTACAAAACTGTGTTCACTTTTGCAATTTATTGCACTCGCATGCTTACATGCTAAATGCTTATCTACCCATTTTTACGTAACTGCGAACAATGTTTCAGTTCTAATGTCAGTTAATTATACAGGTGTACCAGAGCTAGTAGCAGAAACTTGGTCGATATATTCCTGACTATGTTATGAGTCTAAAATGTTCAAGCAACCATGACCTAATATCAATAGTTATGGAGATATGCAATATGAAAATTTGGATTTTTTTCCAATATTTCTGACTTATTTTTTGCAAAAAGTTGAACTATCATTACAGTAATTTATATCGATTATGAAAAGTTCATTTGCTTCAATACAACTTAAATAAAATGATAAAAACCATGTAAAAATGACATTTTTCAATTTTTGCAAGGTTTTTATCATTTTATTCGACTTGTATTAAAGCGAATGAATTTTTCATAATTTACATATTGATATTAGGCCATGGTTGCTTGAAAATTTTAGACTCATAACATAGTCAGGAATCTACCTGCCAAGTTTCTGCTGCTAGCTCTGGTACACCCCGTATTATATACCAATAAAGCATTGCATTTTACTAATGTATATTCGACATTTATATTTTTTCTGACATTAAATTTTTTTTTATTACCCTCCTGTGACCTTGGGTCTTTCTGTAGGAAAATATTAAATCTTAATTTTATTAACTAAAAACTTTGTATACTTAAATAACTTGGAGTAACTTTACGTCTACCGGTTTCGATACCACTGTATCTTCCTTAGGATAGACGCATATAAATTATACATGATTTTATCTTGGCAATCAAGTTAATTTTTGAACGGGGCGTGGCTACAATCGTGGTTGGGGAGATTAACAAGTAGACACTGAAATGGGGAATGTATCAAATAATGGATTATTCGTATAATTTAACTGGTTATTAATTATATTGGTTTTAGCGTTCAGACATTTCTTGATTTCTATTATTCATAAATTATCCAATCTGAGGCCTGTTTATTTATATGAAGGATCTCAATACTCTTTTCTTTTTTAAATGTGTGGCCAGTCTCCAAAGGATGGATCGCGAATTCCGAGAAGTTATTATTATGGAGACATTTTAAATGTTTCTTTATTCTAGCATTATAAAAATTAAATCAGTGTATTGGACTCCACACTCGCAGACTAATCTTTTGTTTCGCATTTACGCCCCAAAATAGATCAGTTTAGGATGTGTTTTTAGCGGATTCGTATTTTTTGGAAAGGTTAACAGTAACACCGGTCTAGTCTGACATCTATGTTTACAAGATGCAAGTTCTAAGTTTTCGCCTTCGTATCTTGCACTTGTTTATTGTTCTAAAGGTACCTACTTACCTACATTCTTCAAATATAATACAAACAAGTCATTCCCAAGGAATATTGTAATGCTGCTGGTAAGTAGGTACTAAATTATTTAAATATATTTACGTATTTCGCGCAAGAAAGGCCTAGGATTGCTTTTAAACACTGGTGTTTATATTAAAATTAAAAAAACATTGGTTTTCAATTAGAATAATGAAGTGTCTTGTGGTTTTTCAATGCCATTTAATTGTGTAATATCGATGGTGTTGCAAGTGACAATTGACAGGAGGACATCGCTACGCATGCGTCGCTATACCCTCACCATAATATTTAAAACGAATTCGGAAAAGTCACCACGAAGTAACGTAATATGCTGCGCTTCTGCGGTCTAAAATTATAACACGAGTTCATCGTTGATAAGTTGCGGCTATTTTTTTACGTGGACAGACACACCTCCGAGGTCGACTCCCGCCGCGTTCATGTGTGTGTGTGTACGTTACTCGCGTTGACGTTTGTGACGTCATGTTGAGATAGGTGAGGTGAAATTAATTTGATTCGAATGTCTCACTAATAACAATCCGTGCTCGAATAATAATGTTGTGATCATAATGACTTATGGCGCCGATCTGCGATATGTTCTTCATAGGATGATTAAGACATAACACAGTTTCTTAATCGATTAATTCACATAAAAGATGGTTGATAAAATGAAAAAATGTCGAAAATCATACAGTTTTGATGGAAGCCATTTGAAGTGATCTCTAACGCGTGTTGCTAAATAAAAATTGAAGGGTTACTGTATAAAAATGATTGTTATTGAGCAAATGCTCTGAATTTGATTGTATGGAGCAAGGTTTGCTTATTTATATGAAAGTGAAAGCAAAAATCGGATTGGCAATTATTGAGGAGTGAATATTCTTCTTTATTCCAGAATATTCTCATCGTTACCAGACTGTGTCTGCTTGCTATAGGCCATTTATATAGGTCACAATGTGGGCAGGTACTTGCGCCAAAATGTGTTCCTTAGGTAGTTACCTACATGCAAATGTGATAGTGCAGTCTGGCGAGGTATAGGCTCTTATAAATTGTCCGATAAATTAACTGTGATTTTGCTAGAGGACTTATCTTCTAAACTATCTTGTAAACTTATGATCTTTAATATAATGAAGTAGTTGGTAAAAATGTCAAAGCTATTAGAGCTGATGCACTGAAGCACTAGTCTAGACGCATGTACAGTACTCAAGAGTATCGTAGACTCTAACGAATTGATTTTGCTTGGTATTATAGTTTAGTTGGCTTCATTTACAGAGGTTTGTTGCTACTACTGACACGTACGTGTAGGTGATTGTTTGAAGTTATCAATATAATTGTGGGCGAATTAGCATAGATTAGCCATTATATCACGTTCGCCTTGTGACGATGATATTTTAGAAGTACACGTGATGAGGCATTCACCAATATTTTAAATTATATTGCGGATTGGTAACTCTTTTGTGCTTGAATATGTTACATTTGGACATATTCATAAAATATTAAGTTTTTTCAGGGACCGCACTATCATACTAGCATCCCAACAAGCCCTCTCTGTGATGACGCGTGAAATTAAAAATATGGAATATTCTGTTTCAGGGCCCCGAATGAATACAACCTTTGCTTCTCACGGTGCGAAAACATTGCTGACTGAATGTATCAAATCTGATGTCACTACGCACATTGAACGTCGTCTGCCATAAACGTAGATTATTGACATTCGGAGAGTCGCAAGTTATAAAAGCTTCAGTAATTATTCACAAGTCTTAATTCGCCACATGTGGTTCAGGAAGAGGAATAAAACTGTCAATAGCAAACACGTCAAACTGTCGATGGTTAGGTGTAGGTAATAAAATATGGGCCATTACACATTTAACAGAATGTCTGTCTGTTATCTGTACAATCTTCACTTTTGAATTTGTATAGTGACTCTTTGGAATGGATAGAAGTTTATTTTACATTGAATGACATGCATTTCAAATTTTGCATGGCTATAGGTACTTTGGGACCCTGCCTAAATGTTAGACCCCCTTCATCCATCTCCTTGAATTATAAAGAACATCATCCAAAATGGCCGAGTCGCATTCGCACTCGAGGATTCTTAGGAAATATGACAATGTATAAATGATCATCCCATTCCCCTTGTCGAGAATATATTTTGCATTGCATCGTTAAGTATAAAATATATATAGAAATTAACTAAACTAGTCCTTTCTCACCGCTAGTAGGTATCTATCAAAATTGAGAACTTTAATTTAGACTGAAAATTTATCAATTACAAAAATTTAATAAACAGTTAATCATATTGTTGAGTTCTTGAATTTTCTTTAATGTAATGAAATGAGAACTTTTAAATATTGGTTAAATATTGAAATTTAAAATTAATGTTCGTCTATTATTATTAACGCAATTATTGGCACATTTTTCATTTAAATATATCTCAATATAGGATCATTTAAAATTGTAAGAGGATACATATGTACTCGTATATGTTGAAGAGTTATATAGATTAAATCAAGACGTTCTAATAAGAAGATGAGTAATCAAAACTTTTTTTAAAAAGAACATTAATTGTTATTATCTTCATTTCAAAGAAAACTGTAATTTTTAGTCTTTTGATTGCCCCATATTAGTACCTACCTAGAAATACGAAACATTACGTCAGCACATGCCTTACTAGGAAACCGAAACAAAATTATTTTGAATGCGGCATTAGCATAAGCTAATGACGCCTACCCATGCACGAATATGTACATGTGTTTGTAAACTGCATCTATGTCAGCCAGTACTTTTCCATGCACGAGGTTGCTGCAGTTTCTATATCTACTTATGTGTAAGTGCGGTATGTCAATACTCCCACACAAGCGTGTTTTATAAAGAAATAATTATGCATTGGCGACAGACTGGCAGCTCAGCTATTTTTTCATTTATTCTTAATACAGGCTGATGTAATAAACGTCGTACAAAAATAAGAAAAAAAGAGAAAATTCATTGGTAGTTAAATAAAGCTACCCAACATAAAAACTATTCCGTCTGATTTATGCGCTGTAACCTTCAAATTTATCGGGTTTGTTAAGATAATTCGTTTTGCTGATAAAAAACCCCGCTTTTTAACATCCTAGTGTACAGGAATTGCACGACTTTTGTATAAAAATGTATTAAATAATACATGTCTTAAACATTAACACACGTATAAAATCGATTTAAAATTAAATAATATCCAGCACGTTTTGATGATAAGAAAAATATTTTCCATTACTGATATTAGGTACCTAGGTCGTGAGCGAGATGGGGAAAAACTACCAACAAGTTTTATTTACGACGTGACTTCTATACCAGATTACAACACGTTAAAATATCATTTCAACTATCAATATGGGCATTCTAGTATATAAAATTGTTTAAGTAATGCACTTAATATTATGTGTATTATATTTTTAGGTGTACTTGTATATATTACAGTGTAATGCATGATGCACGATTATTATATGTATATTTATTTATATGTGCAAGAATTACTTACGCCTAGAAAATATTCTTGTACCAAGAGATGACAAGATTAAATATCTGGGCTCCATGAAGCTTCATCACAAAGCGTGTCATAAGACGTGATCACGTAATGAGTATAGGTCTTTTCATTCATGCAATTGAGTTAGTGTGAGTACAGTGAATGGTACCCACCGCTTACCTAGGACCGTTCTAAGAGCAAAAGCTTCCATATCGGTCCTACTCAATCGTCTCCAGGTTGACATTTTTTTCAACTAACAAGCAGGACCGTGCTGCTCCGCACCGGTCGTATAAACCGTTGCGAAGTGGCACGGCCGCTCGAACAAAACTATTCACTGTCCCCGCCTCAAGATATGTATTTATTAAGAAAAAAAAAATACATAATTATAATACAAGGAAGGTAGAAGTAAAAGGAACCCAAAATAACAAAATAATAGAAGTGTAAATAAATCAGTCGGTAGAGCATGAGACTCTTAGTGTGAGTAGAGTGCGTAATACGTACATTGTTTCGTTGTGTTAAGTTTACGATAGGCCCCTCTCGTATCCGTAAACCTAACACAACGAAACAATGCGCGTATTACGCAATGTACCCACACTAATTCAATCGCAAGCTTATACGAAAAGATCTATAATTCCGGGATCAAATAGTCAAAACTGCGTTAAGAGTAAGTACTAGCGACGACAACTGGAAAGACTTCAAGCAACGTGGTGGTCAAATATCCAGAAGGAAATGAAGGACGCGTAAGAGAGGAAATCATCCAGGAGAGAGCGTCCTGCGTCCTGACTTTCAAACAAGAAGAACCGCCTTCAAATAAGCAGGAAAAGAGAAAGGTGTACAAGAAGAACTAGTATGATATACATTCACCTATAATCGTATCGGCG
Organism: Agrypnia vestita; assembly: GCA_016648135.1. Classification (NCBI taxonomy): domain Eukaryota; kingdom Metazoa; phylum Arthropoda; class Insecta; order Trichoptera; family Phryganeidae; genus Agrypnia; species Agrypnia vestita. The sequence continues at coordinate 243,024 of JADDOH010001468.1, forward strand.
ATTTTGATGAAAGAATCAGTTCCGACCTCGCAAATTATGAGTGAATCTGACATAATAGTCATAATCACTAACGGCGATTAGGTATTTGAAAATATCGTGATTTTTGTCCGAAAATATTATCAACTACAATCTACTAAATATCGTAGTGAAGTTGTCAGCGTAGGTCGTAACCATTCTCTACGAAGTTTGTATGTTTATTGCTTTATTTTATTTTTATTTTATTTTATTCGGTCATCCAAAAGGGAGACATAATTGCTTGGTAGGACAAAATACAGAAAAAAATAGTTAAATGTCTCCCACAATTCAAGGATGACACAGATATACATAAATTATAGACAAGTCAATTTGATAGATCAAACAATTTTACAGTTTAATTAAAGTGATTGTTCCTAATTTAACTTAATCATAAACATAAAATTATTAACACAATTGAAGCCGCATGGAAATCACACGATCTAAACAAGCATGTAACGTGTTCCTACATATGAACAAGATTTGGATTCAACTTGGAAAAATAATGTAACCTATAAAAATACCAAAATAAAAAGTCTGTAATAATAATGTTCAGTAATCAATCCAAAAACTAATGTTTACAAAAACTCTTTAATTAAAGTAATATTTTTGTTTTGTTTTGCAGATAGGAAATATTATTAGGAAGTAGGTATAGTCACATGAATTTACTTTTTATTTTCACACAATTAGCATAAATCATTCCGAAAATGTTATTTGAGTTATATTAGAGTTATAAATGTTATATATAATATTATTAGAGTTTTTAAAATGATAGTCATATTATTAAAGAGAAATAAAAGTTTTAATAAAAAATTTAACACTTGATGACAAAATGTAGGTACCTACCTACACGAATCTGTCGATTTAAGTAACGTGTTACTTATGAAAAATTAAATGAAGTTAATGATAATGGAAAGTCCAAGATAAATTTAAATAATAAACTTGCTGTAAGGAAATCTATTACAAATATAAATATAGGTATTATCCTCTCCATACGATCGTAAAATATAGGTATATAAGATTGCTCAGTTGAATAGCGATGACGCATCAACGAACATTTAAAATAATATATTTATTATAATAAATTGATTGACACAAAAATAGCTAAATAATAGAGTAGCTTGTTGGTCTTGCGGTTAGGACTCTCGTCTCGTGATCCAAAGTTCGAGAATATTGATGTGACACGTATTCCGTATTCGCATCTCTATTTAAAAAAAATAATGAAATTTTTTTTTTCTGTATCATACTGTACACGGCGGCCATTTTGCGATACGCTCGTTTTTCAAATTCCGCGAACGAGCGCGGAGGTTCGAGGTCGACACCACGTGACCAGAGGCTCGTCGCCGTAGACCAATGAGAGCGCCGCCAGCGAGGGCTCGGCTCGTTCGCCTTCCGACACAACCGTTTGTCGGAGGGGGGCGCGGGGAGAGGTGAGGTTTATGATGAAATCCGTCAGAGTCGCGTCAACGTTACGCCTTTTCTCCTCATTGTAAAAATGACAGATTTTTCAAATGGAAATCGCTGTGACATTGAGTCTTGGAGATTAAAATGATAAACAACGTATTTGTTATAAAATATTACAAAAATTTTGTACGCCAATATATTCGGCCGCATTCTGAAAATAACAAGATTGGCATTTTGGTGTTTGATACCCCAATACTCAAAAATAGACAAGACATAGATTTACGAAAATCCGACAAAATAGACGGGACGTATTTATTTATGTCCGTGTTTTATTGCTTTTTACTAGATCTTTACTATATTTCTCATTCTTATATATCTTATTTATACTTATATATAAATAAGATATATAAGAAAGAGCTGTAAGCCGCAAAAATTAAAATTATACGATTGTTTATTAACTTTACTTACCTACTAAACATATATGTATAGAGAGATACATCTGTTCTATATCTACAAAATTGCTTAATACCTTTATAGACTATATTATTTCAATTATAATTAATATAAATTAACTTTGTTTAAACCACTTATCTTATCTTACTTTTATCTTTTAAATTTATTTTCATATTAATTAGGTACTTCATATTATTATTTTCCATATATAACTTTTTAATATTTTGATCTATACTTCGATTTTTAAATATTATTTTTGTTTTCCTGATGAAGAAGCCATTGGCTTTGAAACATGTTGATTTTTTTCAATAAATAAGTGGTTTAAACAAAGTTAATTTATATTAATTATAATTATGTTACCACAAAATAAATTTGCTTCATTTGAAGAAGAAGTATATTATTTCAAATTGCCTGCTAAACACATATTATATAATATCGTATGTGGAGTATGTTTATTGTGTTACTTATCTATTTTCTTATTTTTATTTATTTCTACTCTTTACTTTATTTTTTTTTCATAATTTTGTATTATTTTTTCATGTTTTTATCTGTTAGATGCTTTTTATGTCTAAAATATAATTTAAAATAACTGTTACACAGCTACAAAATAACACCGACACTCAGGAACGTGTCCAAGGGCTAGTTGAGTGGCGATTCCAAAAATTCAAGTTAAAAAAAAAAAAAAAAAGATATATATAGATATATATATATATATATATATATATTTATTTATACCTATGTATATGTATGTAAATTTGGATTCATAATAAAAAAAAGCTTAATTTACATTTATAACTTTTGCAATTTTGGATGAGACTTTTGGAAAGTATGTAAGTAGTCGCGAATCTACATGGTTTAACTAGTGTAATAATGTTCATTGAAAGGAATGTGGAATATCATCCAATAATTGTGCAGTAATGGCATATAAAACATTTTAAATTAAAATTGGAACATCAATACTTTGTTAGACAATATGTATATGGATTGTAATGTTGGACCTCCACGATGCGATGTCTGGATGTTCGAAACGGTATTTACATCAGCACGCAAATCAGTCATTGCGGTATAAATTTGGTAGAAATCAGTTTATTTCTCACACACATCTACTAATTTCTCCATCCAGAGTTCAAATATTAAATGAAAGCCAATATTTTCGTCACAATGTTAGAGATATTGACGTTTGACAGATGTTTCTCTATTACTGAGTGTTGGGGAATCAATAGATTAATATAAATTATACAAAGTGAGGCAAAATGTGGTGCAGATAACGCTCGTATTGTTACTCATGACATAATTCAATAAAAGTTACCTACGTCATATGCCTACTTTAATTTCACGGTACAGTTAATAAGTGATACGTGTGGAATGTACTATTTAAAAATGTATAGTATGCCGTACGTACGCCAAGAATGTTCAAGGAGGCGTCATATAAAATAGTTTACTCTCGACATAATTTAGATAAAATATCACGCGATACATCGCATTCTGCGACACGCCTAATATACTATACTATCTGATCGGTTGACGAGGAATTAAATTTATAATTATAAAAAAAAAACCCATAAAAACCAAGTTTTTATTATACTCCCTTTCTTTGTAAAATATAAGAACAATTAAAGACGAATTAAAACATATAACATAACACTAAACTTACAGTAATTTAATATATTTCTAAAATGTCGGATGTTTTGAGCTTTGATAAGACACGTCATGCTTTGAAGATTAAATTCTAAAAGCATTTGTCAGCCAATTTAGATTTTCGACATTCTTAGTGAAGTACCTATTATGCATACCGAAGGAGTAATTCAAATTTAGGAAATATTCCGCGACGTTATCGAGTTATTTGAAATTATATCGACGTTATATGAAAATTCCAATAAAATTTCTAAAAATCCGAAATTATACTATATTTTTTTTTTTTTACTGAAAATTTGATAGATCTTCTTGATCGTCGCCACGAGTCTAATTGCCAAGTTTCAGCTCGATCGGATCACGGGAAAAGGGTTAAAAATCGATCCAAAGTTTTTTCACCCGGCAAGCCGGCAAGCAAGCAGACGCCACGAGTTAATATAAAGAGAGTAATTAAAGATTTTTTTTTGGAATGTTAGGGATATAATTCATGGACACCGTGTGTCCATAATTTAAATTGTCTTGCAAGGTATCTGCATAGAAATCATGACGTCAATCAAAGTAACCAGAGTTGTTAAAATTAATATATTTGTTTTGACATGTGTCAATGTTTCTTGCTTCGATGATTTCAATCCTTTAATCGAGTAATGAATGCTACGTTGAAATAGTTGAGTGGTGCCAGAATAAAGTACCTACATATTAGGTTATAATTATAACCTATAGCATTTTTTTTAATGCGGCAAGACTAACATTGAAAAGTCAATATCGATACAATTATCATTGACATATATTTATGTCTATACCTGTTTCATGATGTTTTTGTGATGGAGAATAAAAGAATAAAAATACAAGAATAAAAGCAACCATCTACAATATGATAGAAAAATGGATTATGAGTAATATGTGAAACATACATATTTAAATATTTGTATAAAAAAATTCACCTCGATACAAGCAGTAGGCGCAGTGGAAATATCGTGCGACTTTCTGCATCCATCTTGTTGCAAAATACGTTTTATGTATAAATGTAAAATTATGTCTAATTTATTTTTGAATACTATTTGTAAATGTGGATACTAAAATAAAATACAATCGAATATGCTTTAAATAATTGAAAAGGAAAGAAAGGGTAGGATCTCCCTACACATAGGAAGGGAATGCAATCCCGATCCCGCGAGATCTCGAGGCATTTTACGAGATCAATCTTGAAACGAAAAATTGGACGAGGTTATCGGGATTGATCAGCATTTTTTATGTTTTGTATGTTTAATTGTATATGTCTAAAGAGATTTTAGTAAGTACTAAAAACTTATGTTCATGTCACATTCAAATAATGAAAATAGCTTTGAATAATATTTGCTGTATTTTATCAATCTTCTTCTTCTTCTTCATGTGCCCTGTCGGGTCCCCCCGACGTCGGCGACCATCTGGGAGAAAGTTTCCCTATCCAGGGCAGTGCGGAACAGCTCTTCCACGCTTCTTATCCCGGTCCACTCTCGGATGTTTCGAAGCCAGGAATGCCGCCTCCTTCCGACCCCTCTGCGACCCTCAATCTTCCCCTTCATGACGAGCTGAAGGATGGAGTATTTTTCGCCTCTCATTGTATGACCAAAATATGAAATTTTACGGAGCTTTACTATGTTGAGTAACTGTCTGTCTGTATTTGCTCTACGTAAAACTTCAACATTACTAGTCATGTCAGTCCAAGATATCCTTATCAACATAACATAGTAATAAAAACTACAACTAGTTATGCTTGGAAAAACGCCTACAAAAACTTTAATGCAATGATTAATAATGAACATTTTATTAAAATTGCTGATATAAAAATGCAAGGCATTGTCGTTAATAGCTATTCAGCTCTATTAACAAAAAAACACAAACGTATTCGGGATCCCGATTCATAGGGATCTCGCTGGGATTGGAAATTCTAATCTCGAGGGATCCCGAAAGGGCAATCCCGGATTGCATTCCCTACACATAGGTTATGAACACATTATACAGAATGTTGGAAAAATACATGTCTTGCACTGTCAATGCAAATTATTCTGATGTCCTCATGTCCTGTTCGGAAGGCACCTCTGTATCACCTCAATCAATTAAAAATAACTCAGTGATCAGGTTGTATTTCAACGGTGCGTGTCCACGACGAATGAAATCCGCCAATGAGGCACGCGAGCGCTGGTGGAGATTTATTTATGCATATTTAAAAAAATATTATTTATTAGAGACACTAACAGAATAATAGGTACATGATACTTTAATAATAAAACATTATAAATGAAGACTATGCCCATTATCCCAATTACAAGTGTCTTCGGCACGCTCTAGTAACATGTATTTTTGCAGTATTTAAGTATATGTACATTTATGTGTATTGTATATTTAGTGTTTGAATGTAGTGCGATTAGTCTTTAATAAATAATTGATTTAATGGATCTATAGGTTGAGGTCATCGTTTAGAAAATGGATTTTGTGTATGAGTGAGTTTTAGAACGATGATAAGGTATCTGCAAGAATATCAGCATCAATGTTAGGGTCAGCACAATACATATATGTGCGACACAACCTTGTGATGAGAGAAAAGTAACCAACATTATTAGTGTGCTGGCTTATTCTAAAGAACTCCGGGTTTCTTATACGGGGTTTAACATGCAAATTTATATCACATAGAGAAAAAGAATCGATAGCTCCGCTGAAAAAATGACTTAGGCCCGGTTGTTTCAAGTTCGATCAAAGTAAGCGGTCGATTAAAGCATAGATTTTTACGAAAGCGGATCGTCTGATTGGTGGAGAACGTAAAAATCTATGCTTTAGAAGAACGCTTACTTTAATCCAACTTGAAACAACCGGCCCTTTGTAGTGAGACATCAATTTAAACCTTGTCTTAGGATTTTAAATCTATTCTGCATATGGACAAGCGCGAACCAATAGATATGGTGGGTTGACCTTTATATGGAGTGCCTGTGGACGTGCATAACTAATAATAATCGCAAAATAAATATGCATAGTCATTATTTCGCTCCCTTTACTGGTAATCCGTCTTGAGAAGTTATGTGCTTCAAGCCAAACTGATTAGTCTTAATAGCCGTTGACGTTAGGGTTTATTCTGGTCCATAGAACTCACCACCACTATTCATAGTAATTTGCTCCATTGGCTTGCATTAGTTTTATCGGCGTATTCGCAGCCCATTGAGCAAAACTTAGATTCCATTCAAATTAAGATCATTTTCTCGCATCCATGACAATATCGTAAAGGACACCCACGTCTCTCTACTAACTATGTGTAGTGGAGAGTAAAGGAATTCTTTTATCATATGAGTGATTTGACAAAATGAAAACTGTTTGCGGTGTAGCATTAAAAATTGAGTTTAACACAAGCATAATATCTTCTTCATTCCTTCATGTTAGTATTGACTAGTGATGGGTCCGCTCTGTAGGTACTAAGTACTACATTATAGTGAAGCGCACACTTCGCACGTTTGTAAGAATACTGCACAAAAATATTACACTTCAAAGTACACACTTCAAATTATGTCATATTTTAAAATTTAGAAAATTTTGGGGACTGCATGATGAAATTGCTGGGAACTGACATCCCCCCCCTCCATGTATTTGAAAATTTTGTAGCAATACACCTTTCAAGAAGCCCTTCTTGGAGGTCAGTGAAGAAGATACAATTTTGTAGTGCTACAATTACTTTACACATGTAGTTTATTGAAGTAGATGAAGTGTGCAATGTTTCGGTACCTACTACAAATGTAGCGCACACTTTGTAGTCTGCAAGATAGTAAACGTGTGCGTGTGTAGTCTTTATTTTGAAATGAAGACTACAAAATGAATGTTCGCCGAACTTCCTCACTCTAAAGCTGCGTCCAAGATTACTCATAATGTACTCATTCTGAATAAAATATTGATAATTTATACATTCACAAAGGGTCACGTCGTGGAAGGATTTTTAATATTCATTTGATTTCCTACTCATTAAAATCACAGAATTAAAGGTCATTTGAGAATTGAATAACAATTGCACTTTCTGTGATTTTGAGGCCAACCTGTTGAGATAAACTGTTTGAAATATAGAATACACAATAGAGTAATATCACAGTATACCCAGAACAGTAGTTTATCTCCGGCCTGTCGGCGAGTTATTAGCCTACTCTTGCGTTGACGCTAGGGTTGTCACTTTATTTTTACTCCCTTTCTTTTAACTCGTAGCGTCTGAGATTACGACGCATAAGGTACACATGAAACCCGAAAATTTCTGTATACCTAGTAACTGCACTTAAATTGCAAGATCGCTGATTAACATCAACGTAGACTTTTAAAAACTCACAGTCTTTGTGATAATCAACACACCTTTTTAGTAAAGAACCACAAACATAAAAAAGGCATTTTTTTCAGGAAGCGCATTTTTTTTCTAAAGCGGCGGCTGCGAGCGCGAATGGCACCGAAGGCACGGCCCTTACTGCCGCCGCCTTGTGCCCCCATATTCTATGTCAATGTGTGCATCACAGTGCGTACATGGCGCCGAGCACGCACGCACACATTCTAATGGTAGCGGCCAGTTTGTATGAAGACGTATTACTGTTCTTAGTATACTGTGGTAATATGGTATACTAAATTATCTGTGAAAAAATAATTGATTCGGATAACGTCAGTGCTGCTGTAGAACATTATGCTGTAGAACATCATTTCTGTGTGTAGTTTTCTGGGATTCTGCCGTGTACGTGTGTCCTGTTTGGCCTGCATATACACGGCAGAATATCCCAGAAAACTACACAGACGATTATGAACGGCTGTGCAAACCTGAGAACATTTTAATCATGATTAATTTCTTGCTAAATGCGACGTTTCGGCGACAGTGGGATGGTTAGATCTGGGAATTAATGGTAGAAGTGCCTTTGTCAGGTTTTGGTCAAAGTGAGACAGGCATCAGGAAGTACTCCTATATGACCATTCTTTTAGAAGTACATTATATAAGGAGGCTCGTTAATAAATATTTTCTGTAATCAGATGATCACGATGCATTTGTTCAAAGTTATTTATACCTATTGTTTATGGTAAACAAACAATTCTCTCACCTCAACAATTCACGTGTTCGGTATAGGCACTTCTAGCATCAAGCCCCAGAGATATACAAATATACATTACACACTTTCATCTTGAGGGTAAAGGTTGAAACATACTACTAAAACGCGACGCCACGCCACGCCATGCCACGCATGTCAGTACTTTTCAATTTCATATATTTAATACAAATAGATAACACGCAATGTGATGAAACGCAATTCCACGCGGTAACATCCAGTCGATCCAGGTCATCGTGTTGCCGGGAGAGGGGCACACATGCCACCCGACGCATCGCACGCAGTGTGATTCCTGTTAACACCCGACACCACGCGTCAGTCTTTCAAGAACATTCGTGGTGTATAGATATTTTTTTGTTAGTTTTTGTTTAAAATGTCGAATGAGCAATGTAGTGTATGTATCTATGGAATAGATATAATAATTTGTCTCATTTACTCTTAATAGAGGGGGTGACTCAACCGGAAATGCGGGCAGTTGGTTGTACGAAACACTGTGGGTTGGACGGACGCCTGCGCTCGGAGCTGGGAGTAATAGTGAGCCAGTGTTATACCTTTTTACCTTATAGTAGTCCTTATTAGTGAGGTATTGATCACTACAAGCAATTAATAGAATTTGGCTTGGGAAGAAATCTGCAATAAATCTTTTTCAAAATCTTCATCCAGCTCGTCTTTAAACAGTAAATACATTTTCACGTTAATACACTTCCGTCCTTCTATGATACTAGCAAAGCGTGTTGTAGCATCACGTGGCGTGTTGTATATGTGCACAATTCGCAAGTGTTGGCACGTCACGTCGCGTCATTTTAGTAGTATGTTTCAACCTTAAGTTTTACTTTCTACGAATTACTATCTAAAACAAACAAAATGTTGATATGAAGCGGTCAAACCTCCTACTTTCTATTAAAGATAGTTTAGTCAATCTTTTCGTGCCATTAATATTACACTTCCTGGGTAAAAACATTCAAACATGGTAGACAGACATCTCAAATAGACAAAGTAATTGACTCACTGACAAATTACACGAAATCACACCAAAGACCGTAAATGATGTTCCAGGCATACGTCAAGAGTAGAATAGGATATTTGATACCCTTCTGGGGAACGGAAACAAAACTAACCTAAACAGACTCCAACGACAGCAAAACGAAATATTAAAAATGGTCTATGATCTGAAATACCGGACACCAACTGAAACTGTATACTTTATAACACAACAATTAAACATCGAAAGCATTACAAAAATCGAAACACTTAAAATCATTCACAGACTAGCAATTGGCGAAATACAAGACGAAGACATAAAATTACACAAAATACACGAAAAACACCAACACAACACTTGAATGGCTCAAAACTATTACATAACACACGTCAAAACAAAAACGGGACAATCCCGACTAATCTGCAACGGACTAAAACTATACAATGACCTGCCACAACAGACCAAACAACTGACCACTGACAAATTCAAAACAGATGTGACAAAAATATTAATACTCGGCCAACTATAAAAAAATTACTTTGTATCTAAATTATATTATTATTTTCTTCTTCTTCAAATATAGCAAATTTATTTTGTGGTCACATAATTATAATTTATATAAATTAACTTTGTTAAAACCACTTATTTTTTAAAAAAAATTCAACATAAGTTGAATTTGAAATTGAACATATGTTGAATTTTTTTCAATAAATAAGTGGTTTTAACAAAGTTAATTTATATCAATTATATCATTATTATTTCTTATATTGAATCATGTAAAAATGTTACCCATAAACCTCTTAGGTTTCCATTAAATTTTAAATAAATAAAAAAAAAACTCATTTATTTTCCGGTGCACAATTTCCTTGTAACGCTCCTCCATGGCGCCATTACCGCTGATATGGCGAGATCAGGTCTGGAAATCCGTTCGAAGAAACATTCTCGACGGCAGACTTATAATACGATGGGCGTAAAAATAGACTCGCGAAAGTTTTACGTTGGGCCGAGCAGGTCGCCAGTGCAGCGCGCACGGTTGCACCGCGTTCCGTCATCCGATCGGACAGATTGCGTGTGAAGTTGCCGGACGTTCGGCCGGCGTGCTTGAAGATGCTTCGTATCATTCATTTTGACATTGGAAAATTTTGCATCCATATTGCCGTTTGACGTAAAAGCCGCTGAACGATCACGAACTTGGGCGAAAATTCGGGAAAGCTCCGAATGTCATACGGGGCTCGAAATGGAAAATCGGACGCATTCTAACGGTCGACAATTGTACGGTAATTTTAATAATCACAAATGTAAGCAAATGATGAAGCTATCTGCTTACACTTGTGATTATTAAAATCATATTTGTGTTTATATAATAAAATAAACAGAGATGAGATTAATCAATTAAAAAGAACTACAGAAAACTTAAACTAAAGAAAAATGCCAATTACGTTATGCTAATCATTTAATTAAGGTTACGAAAAATTTCATGGACTCCTCTAATTTGTTTTAAACAACATATATTTCGTAATACTTCTATCACAATTGTTATCATAGCATTCATATTTTGATATATTATAAAAATCTGTAGCAAAAATATTTGATTTTTATTTTTTTCCAAATATATCCAAAATACACGTTTACAAAAAAGTCATGCTACAATATTCCCACTGCACGCGCCTGCTAAGAACAATGTTCTAAAGTTGCAATTTCACAATTTTTATTTTATTAAAATGTATTTAATCTTTGGTTTGAACTTTTTTATCGAATATAAAATAACAAACAAGAGCTGTACCTAACTGAAATTAAAAGACTATGACGGAGCTATATTTGTGAAAATTACATGAACCGGAACGGCGCGCGGCGTTCGGTCTATTTCGAGCCCTATGCATACTAGGGATGGGTCGTCGACGTATTTACCGTCGACGAAACGAGACCGTCCACGTCCATCCATCGACGAGACGATCAACTAGTTGAATTCGTCAACTAGTTGACGCGTCAACTTCGTTACGCGGACGTCGCGGACGTTTATCTAAACATCGGGACGATAGTCAACTGTCTGCGGTTTGACGCGACGCTGCTCGACGGCACAACCGTTGGTTATTTTTATTACGTTAATTTTTAAAATTTAAAGAAGTTCGAAGGAATATAGTTTCGGGGAAAGTAAAACCGCTACTTGTGCTTATATGTAAAAAGAAATATTTTATTATTTATTTGTTTATAGGCTTTTACATATTGTTTTATATACTTCTTTCTATATATAATAAAGAAAGAAGTAGGTATACACAACAATATCAGGTGTAAGCAGTAAAATATAAATATAAACTACATATATAAGCAGTGAAAGTATCGGGTATAAGCATTAAAATATGAGTATAAAAATTAAAAATATAAAGTACAAAGCAATGTGTGTATAAAAAAATATATTAGATACACATTATTACATGTGTACAGGGTTATTTGTAAAACAATAATAACCTAGCAGGACTATATTCCTGCCTTGATTATGAGTATTATTTTTTGTAAAACGTTGGACTATCACTACACTAACTCAAATCGATTACGAAAAATTCATTCGTTTCAATACAAGTTAAATAAAATTATAAAAACCTTTACATTTATTTATTATCTATAAATTTATAAATAAATACATAATTTAAAAATACTTTACATTTGAGATGGTATCTAGAAATTTATTGAAGAATAAATCTTTCAAAGTCAGGCTTTCACTTTGTGGTGACATTATTAATAAATAAATATATCTGTATTATTTGTCAACTTTAGTTTAAGGCTCAATCTGAGAAAAGGAAAATTGTTCCCGAAACATGTAAAAAACCAATAAAAAGTGGTGTAAACAAAATTATAATAGATTTATTTTTTTATCTACAAAGTTGAAAATAGGGAATTTATAATAAAAATTAATTAAACCTAAATTCAAGATTATATTACATATACAATAATTAATGTTGGACTCCAGAATAAGGACCATAGTTAGGTATAGAATTTTTTATTCCCTACAAGTTTGTTTATCGTTTATATGCTAAAGTTGAAAAGTAAGGAAATAACACAATAATTAAATTTTAGCATCCCTTTTCAGGTAAATATATAAGAAGTCGAGATCGATCGAATAAAATATTGATTTTAGAAAAATATCTAGCCGGCCTATTAATTAATAATAGTTCAATAAAAAACAAAATAATTAAACAGAATTGTTTTATTTTATACGGCGTAAAATTGGGAATTCACCGAATCGTCGCACGTGACATCACAAAAAATCAAGTAAAAAATAATAGATAATAGCTTATTAAGCCTATCTCGCGCTACGCATGTATTCAAATTTCAAATCTCTAGTCATAGTTCGTGTACACAGATATGCACTCTATGGTAGTGTACTTTAGAGTTGAAATGAAATTACCCGTCGAGCCGTCTATGACGTCTATGGCATCTACAAGTCGACAGCGAGAGAAATAAACGGAGACGTTTTGTCTTGCTCTCGCTCGTTGCTTTGCATTGCGTTAATCTCGAATCGTCCACCGACCACGGCGTCCGCTGTCCACCGTCTACGAATTCAACTAGTCCATGCGATAAACGTAAACGGTCGACGCGTCGATGCAACGTCAACGGTTGATTTCAACTAGTCCGTCCATTCAACGCCCATCCCTAATGCATACATATATGTATATGTACGATCGGATCTATAATTAATTTACATTTATATTTATATAGCCACACAACAGATTTTAACTAGTGTGAAGTTATTAGTAATTTACGTTAAACAAATGTAAATAAACAATATTTTAAATATCTGGCGTGTGTGAAAATTGACGTACGTACGTCTCCCAAAAGATCTTATTTTGTCTTTATGCTACCAGGCCTAGCTTTTTTGATTGTGTCTTTTCTATATTTTGAACCTTCGCAATTGATTGAATGACAAAAAAAACATAGATTGAAAGTATCAAAGTTTTGTGCAACATTTTCGAAAGATTACACTTCAATTTCATTCGCATTTCAAAGAAAATTGACACGTCACTACCGTGTGCGAGTATGATTCTCTTTACAAATTTGTGATGCAATGTGTGAGTTTCCTTTCAAATTTGTTTATAAAGTTTTCGTTCGAATTTTCTTAGAAAGGCCAAAGCTTTAAGTTGTCAAAGCTAGACTTTATTTATTACTCCCTTTATATTAACTCGTGGCGTCTGCTTGCTTGCCATCAACAAAAACTTTGGATCGATTTTTGACCCTTTTCCCGTGATCCAATCGAGCTGAAACTTGGCAAGCAGACTCGTGGCGACGATCAAGAAGATCTATCAAATTTTCGTTAAAAAAAATTAATAATTATATAATAATTTCGTTATTAATAAGTTTTAGAAATTTTATTGTTTTTTTCAAATTGGAATTATTAGAAAAGTTTGATTAACAACGGCGCGGCGCACACTGTAATATATTCGCAATCTAGCGGAACTTTATTCAAAAATTCAAAATCAAGCAAATAAAAATTAGTAAAATATACACAGTAGCTAATTACCTAGACTATATGTTTTGATAATTATTTGCTAAATAACAGCACCGGTTTTCATATAGCAACCTGGCAAAGTGACACTTGCATAGGCCGTCATTCTGACAGCAACTTTGTTCGTTAATTTGAGTCATTGTGATCAAGAATAAAGTGAATTTATTTCGAAGTACAGTTACTAATACACATATATATTTTATCTTCACCTCTATGGCTACTTTACAAAGTAAACTGTATTACAATATATATATTTTATTGCCAGATTTACTTGTACATGTCGAAATTATAATATTTTTGAAGAAGTGTGACTTTGCTTTGATTTTAAAAAAAATATCCATGGGTACCCAACGAGAAAATAATTTTATTTACTGCTTTGGTTCGTATTCTGTAAGATTTCATTAAATTTGGCGGCACGTGTTTTCGACACTCATACAATATTTTTTAATTTTCTTTAGGAGTACCTACAATAATGAAAAGATATTTATTTAAAGTATGGCTTTTAAGTGGCAAAAAAGGATCAAATCAGATGCATTTAGAATTTTATAATACAAAAATACAACCGGGTTGATTCTTGAGAAATTTCGCCATGAGAACTAAAAATGTATGTTAGCAGTCTTAGCGCAAAAATAGATGCGAAGTTGGAGAAAAGCTGTAGAAAATTATCGAAATGGCTGAACATGATGGGTGGTTTGAAGATATAGTAGTATCACTGCTTTCTAAGTTTCTCGACCTGCTTCCATCCTCAAGTTCAGCAGGTTTATGAGATTGTACAAGATCAGGTAGACCTTGGAAGTCATTCGAAAATGTATTTCGAAAATCCAAAAGAGAAAAATCATAGATCTAGTTTCTACAAAAACTCAAGAAGAATTAACGGTCGCCACTGAAGTTAGTCTGAGATCATCCGGGAAAAGGGATGAGCCAATCTAATGAAAAAGGTAGCTGCTGAGTCTCCTTACTGAGCTACTCGAATAAAAAAAGCGAGACGAATTTTTGGAGTAGGTACCAGAGCCAAACTGTCTCTAGAAGCCGCCTTGACAGTAATTGTCAATGCCAAATTGAGTACCCACCAGTATAACACACTGAGACAAAGTCGAGGGGTAAAAATTTAAATATTTATCCAGCTTACCATCTTGTCAAGAAAGCGAAAACAGAGTTCCACCCTTTGCAAGATTCGATTAATTACAAAAATTGAAAAAAGTTCTTCTTTACAAGGATTTTATCATTTTATTGAAGTTGTATTAAAGCAAATGAATTTTTCATAATCGATATAAGTTACTGTAATGATAGTTCAACTTTTTGCAAAAATAAGTCAGAAATGTTGAAAAAAAATTGCAAACTTTGATATTGCAAATCTCCATAACTATTGATATTAGGTCACGGTTGCTTGAACATTTTAGACCAGTAGCCGATTCTTAACAAAGTATTTTCAGGGTTTGCGTTAATTACGTGACATGTTGTATATAAAACAAGCTCAATTTGTGCAAATATAAGTAGAATAAACTGACTTTTGTTTTTTTTTCTTGCATGAAACTCTATGAATTTGAATAGATTTTAGTTATGTGTACATATAAAAAATACATTTATGAACATTCAGGAAAAGTATCATAAAAATCTATTAAGTATATCCGGAGATAAAAATTAAATTAGTATACATTGTATTAAGTTCCGCTAGATTTGGAATATAATATATCACAGTGTGCGGCGGCCCGATAACGTCTCGGAATATTTTCTAAATTTGAATTACTCCGTCGGTATAATAGGTACATCACTACGAATTTCGAAAATTTATAAAAAAATTGGTTCACAGATGACAGCAAAATTGGGTTTTTTGGGAAAAAATCAAAGAATAATTTATTTCTTTTAGATTTCTGCTTAGTTTTGAAGAATTCTACATTACTCAAATCTGATTCTGACTAAATCATTTGACGCTGGAAATTCATAAGAATTGATGATAATTGAATCTATCTTGACATCTCAAAACATCTGACATTTTAGAAATATATTAAATTTCTGTAAGTTTCGTGTTTTGTAATATGTTTTAATTCGTCTTTAATTATTGTTATATTTTACAAAGAAAGGGAGTATAGTAAAAATTTGGTTTTTATGGGTTATTTTTTATTAGTTTCATTATGCTTGAAATAATATTGTAGACATTTTGATGGAAGAAATGCTAGTATCTTTCGCCCTCTGCCAATCTTTACTTGTGGGCAATCGAATTAACGTGTTTTTTATTACATTTTAAATTTTTCATGATATTTAATAATATGTATTTCGTTGTATCTTTTATATTCTGTTTTATTTTACTGTACTGATATTTATGCTTAGTTATTTTCTGATACTTCTGATGATATTTATGCTTTGCTATTTTTCCCTTGTATTTCTCTGCATTTGGTTATGTTTTGTTATTTACTTGTGATTTTATTTTTATGTATTGCTATTTTCTTTGAATAAATTGTTTTCATTACGCACCCCAGAGACAGTGAAGTGGTTAGTGCAGTTTCCTCGCCGAGTGCTTTTGCGTCGTCAGCGGCGTAGCGCGGAAACTAGCATTAAAATAATGCCAAACTGGATGGCGAAAGTGTAGGGCCGATACTCGAGCTTTTGCTCGTAGAACGGTCCTGGGCCCTGGTAGAAAACGCGTGCGATGAGAATTTGTAAGAGATTCAATGACCGTATTTTTATCGTAAATCTATAGCTATGGAGCTATATTCTGCCATCAAATTGTTAATGTTCTGTACAATATAAAATCTTTCTGCTTACTGCTTACCCTTATTATTTATTTATTTACAGTTAAGCTGGAACAATGGAAGCATGGACGCATACCGGAGAATCGATGTGCTTCGAAGCATTCGAGATGAGGATCTACAAAAGAATATGCAAAATACGCCGGATTAACAGAGTTACGAATGAAGATGTCATGGTTCGGAAGAATAAAGAAAAATGAGTAAAAGTAAAATTAAAACAATAAAAATCCGAAGACTTCACGATATCTTGGACATGTGACGAAGCATCTAGAGAAGTTAGAGACCTTGCACCTCATGACGCTGGGGAAGATTGTCGGAAGTCAGGACTCTCGAAGAAGAAGATCATGACTGAAAACCTGAGACAGGTTACTGTCACTACAATAGACTATGGCGTTCTAGTGCCAACCCTTATGTATGGAAGTGAAGCCTGGAATTGGCAAAAGAGGAATGAAAGTAGACTGAATGCGGTAGAAATGCGGTCACTAAGACGCATTTGTGGAAAATCTTTGCTCGTTAGAGTGAGGAATGAACAAATTAGACATGAATGCAATGCTGGCTGTAGTGTGGTAGATAGAATAAAGAAAGAGGTGCTGGTATGGTCATGTGGAACGCGTGAACGAGGAAAGGATGGATAAGAAAATATATGAGGCGAGTATTGAAGGCAACAGGAATAGAGAGCGTCCGCGAAAGACCTGGCACGATCAGATACTACAAGTATTCGAGGATGGCCCTGTTAAAAGCCGCAACAACCGTAGAACTTGTATGATAAGATGTATGAATGTGGCCGAAGCAAAAGTGGTGTGCCAGGATAGAAGAGTGTGGCGTGATGGTTAGTTAGTTAGTTAGTTAGTTACAATAGACTGCCCAGACAGATCACTGTCTCACCAGTCTGCTGTTGAGCTGTTCCGGGCAACAGTCAATAAATTGGTGATAAGCCAACGTCCGTTGAACGAATAGAGCACAAGAAGAATAAGAAGAAGAAGTTAACTACATTTTGAAAGATGTAATTAAAAAATGTTAAATCATTTCATAATCGATAATCAGTTTGTAGTGAAATAGAAAACAGAATGTCATGGTTGTAGTGTAATTTGAACTGACTGCGCTGTGCCCACAAGCTCTGCAAAACATAATCTAATCGCTATCCGCACATGTTAGCAATTCTTGTAATCGTAAAACAGCCTCGTTGATTACATATATTGCGTTGTGCAAATATTTTACTGAATGTGTGCATCGCCGAGTTCCCAGAATCGGTTTTGTGCGATTTAACTGACGTAGTAAAATAATGCGAAATATTAAATGATTTTTTAATCAACCAGGTACATAATACTCGTCGATGGGATTCGAAATGTCGGCTAGAAAGGCCGAATACGCAAGGCAGAATATCCCAGAATACTATTGCTTTGTTTATTATCGCAAAACTTTTTTTCATCGATTCGTTAAGGTCTCTGATGTTTTCTTTCTGGTGCTATAAACAATAATTTTTTATAAATTTTTCTTCTTTATATAATTATTCTATATTCTCTCTTACATTATTCTCCTCTTCTTATTATTCATTCTTTCTTTACTCGATAGTTCATTATTTCTTTTTATTCTATCTTTTCGCAACTACGTTACCTCGTTCCTCTTTGGATTCTTTGAGTAGGATGTTTATAACGTGATAACATTGAGATTAGAATTGAAATATTATTGCATTGATATGTATTATAGATATCTCACAAAGACGAAATTATTTTTATGGGAAAGTAGGCATGGAAGTCTTTTGGGTGTACATAGGGCCTATGACCTATCGTACGGCTGGCTTAAGTGATCACTTTACACAATGTAATGTTCGCCATTTTCACCCATGATAGGATAATACCATGTCTACTAATTTTTTGGAAGTTGTATATATTTAAATTATACGCCACGTTTCACATATGAGTTGCAACAATCATCAGCGCGGCCGGCACCAAAACTTTTTCATTCCCCTTAAATTTAAATTTTTTACAAATACATTTTTTTTTTACAAGATAGAGCTAGTTACATATGTTGGATTTTTCTCTACTACATGAGTGACATGGACTCGTGTGTAGAAGAGGAGTATCTTTACATTTTACATTTACAGATAACAAGATGATCACAGATGTCGCTAATGAGACATCTATATTCGATTTTTGGAGTTTGTTAGCAATATCCTTTATCCATGTAATGAAATACTTCCGAATTACTAGCATTACACTAGGATACGCCAGAAATATTATTTCCAATTTTATTAAACACCTTTTTACTAGTATTTTCATTAAAGTGACCAAAAGACTTCTATACCTATCCCATAAAAATACAGTTTTGTCTCTGTGAGACATCTATAATACATATTGATTGATTAATGATGTCCCTGTGATAAAATCCAGTACTGTTCTGAAAAATTTGGACATACTCAAAAAACATTATTGGATTGAGTTGATTTACTAGTACAGATCTAAATATTGCAAAAACAATACCGGCGTTAAGTTTCTCGGATACACTTTGGTCTGGTGGGTAATTTGGTATGGACTCTGAACAAGCCAGCTGTTTCTATGTGCACGTAAATTTTCCATTCAATTCCTATCGATTTATATAGCCTTGATGCCAATGCAGACTTAAAGTAGCACGATCCTGCACACTGTCCTTTTATAATTCGATCGATTGATAAACGGTTTCATCACGCCATGGTCTATGACGTTTCGCTGACGATATTTCGCGTGCGATTTTTTGCCGAAGGGATATTTCGCCGTCGGCTGTTTCATTGAACAATTTGAAGCCTTTACATAAACTATTTTATGTTCCTGATGTGTTTGTGGAAGTCTAAAATCTCACGATTTCTCGTAGGATAATAATTTATATGATGGCACTAATATTTTTATTTATTTTGTCGTGTATCAAAGCAAGGACATTTTGCATTATTTGTTGCTTAACTTAGTAAGCAGTTTTAGCATATAAAAAATTCTTGTATATCTATTACATCGTAAAATTGTTCTCATTGCTCTGTTTTGAATTGTTTGTATTAGATACTATAGAACAATAATTTATGCGAAGAGTGACAATTAAATAATCTACAAATTGCGATATTTTTTTATTCAGTTTCTTTCTTATCCTGCTTAAAAAACATTTATTTATTTATTTTCTTTATGTCAATGATTTGTCTATGAATTCGTAGATATTTCAATGAAGTCTTTAATGTCTTCATTATTTACGCTCAATCAATTATTGTTATTATTTTCTTTACCGATAACCATACATTTTCTTTTGGAGGCATTGAGTTTTAATTTATTACAATTTATGCGTAAAGCTATGAGTTCTAGTTCTTTCTTGAGAAACTGAAATACTATGTTATTTACCAACGCGCACACTTAATGACATCTCGCGTACATTAAAACATTTCCTACCATCTTTCTTTTATTCCAACGTGTCAATATAACGTGCGGTTGACCGGTGACGGTTTCATTGTAATTTATAATATTGATATAATTGGTTTCGGGATAATCTATTTCTTTCATTAGGGTAATGAATACTGAATCTTAACTTCAGTTTACTATCACTTGTTTAAAAAATCTAATATTTTGAAAGTTTATTATAAGAAAATATATCTAAACTCAATGTTATTGCAATAAATATTATGTAAAAATACATAATTTATCATCAAAAAAGGATGTGGTCTACCACAATATAACCTAACTTTAGCAATTAACGTGAACCCAATCACACATACTTATTATTAAATTGAACTAATAACGTTTTTACCGTTATTTTCTATATTAATACCGTTTCATCGACGTTCGTATAGATACCACCTGAAGAGAGATTATAATAGGTATATCTACTTAATTTAAAGGTCTGCTTTTAAATATTGCGGTTTGTGTCGCGACTAATAGTATCGTAGATATAATGCACACAATTGTAGCACAAAATAGATTAAAACAGACATACATCCAAGATTTTTACCTATTAACTATCATAATCAAGATGTGATTATTTTTGGGTTGATTTATTTTTATTTAATATAGTTTTCGTTTGCACGTGTCCTTATGCACGTTCTTATATCCCCATCCCCAATAATAATAATTTCGTTGTCCGTCCGTAACTTCCTAGAATCCAATAGCTGTTACAAAATAGTTATTAAATAAAGTGAAAACATTGACTTTACTATTTTTTTGATAAAATAGTCTATATCAGATTTTTAATAAAAATATTTATGTATTTTTTTAAATATTTCAGCTTAATGAAAATTAAAACTAATAATTGCATCCATTACTTTAGCACATATATCATTGATATTAATCATCAAACAAAACATATAATTCTTATGTAAAAATGTCCATCACTAACGCAACCAGATAGCACAAATAAGTAGGTACCCGATGAGGTGTACAAAAATTACCTTACCTACCAGATTTCTCAAATAATGATGTATATATAATATAATAATGAAGTTTAAGAAGAAAAAACATTGTTCTATATTTAATAAAACGGTGCATTCTAGCAAAAAATGCATGTATGCGTAGACAATGTCATTAGTAAGATGTGTACAAACATGTATACAAACATTTCAGTGTATTTGAACAAAATCAGCCTAATAGTTTTTGAGGTATCGCAAAATTTTGAAAAAATGCAAAATGCACTTAAAAATTCACCTGCCACATAAATTGCTATAACTCAAGTCAATTTTTGAAAAAATGATGACTCAAATTATACTTTAATCTCCAAGTTATTAGATCTATACCTACGATAAAAAAAAAACGATTTTTCGAAAATGTCAGGTGGTGTAATTCCTTAATTAAAGCAACTTGTAACAGAAAAGGTATTTTCAATACCTAGAAAAATAGGAAGCGCAAAAAACATTAAATATTAATTAATACCAACTGCAAGAATATCTACAAAACTATCTTCTATTTTTGACTCTATTTCCATTTTTATTAAATTATAGGTTAATGTAAAATTTAAAAATATATTGCATGTAAAATTATTCTTTTAAACGTACAATAAATGCCTCGGCAATGACACTAAAACTGATTCGTCTCTGCTAGGTTTAAATCATCTGGTGGCGGTCGCAGCCTATCAATTTGGGATCTATGAACCGAACTTGCTGCAAGAGAGATAGATGCATGGTCCTGCAGGGTAAAATGGCAATATATCAGGTCAGTCAATTACAATTACATTCAATCATTACAAGTGCACTGTATGACGTCAATCGAAATGCATACATTCGAATTCTTAATAATAACGGGGGTGTGTCCGCTTGCGGAACGTGCCAATTCCAACTAACCATGCAAGGGATCAACTGGCTATTGACACAATGATGTCGTAAATTGACTCGTTGTAAAATACTGACGATATTGATCTGACAACTGTATTTGCACGAGACACAAGAAAATCGGTAGACATGGAAAGCGTTATCTTCATATGAATCTCAATTTATATGCTCATTTTACAGGAATTCTTCAGAAAGTTGAGGTTTAGGAGCGACTGGGTAGAAGTATTTTTTTATTTTCTTTTATTTAATAGATAATACATATGATTTCTTTGATAGCAATGGTAATAAGCAAATATCAAATTATCATCATATGTTATACCTCACCAAAAAGAAATAAGATTCTTGTGTGGTGAGGGATAATCACTTACAATCATATTGGTAGTGTAATTTAATTTAACAAAGAATGAGAATAGGTAATATACTATTTATCTAATATATCGAAAATTTTTGAATAAGCAGCCAAAAAGAGACTAAATACAATAACAAAAGCCAACTCTACAATAAATGAGAATCAATTCGGGTTCACCGGGGAATATGCACACAAAACGCAATCGCAAAACATCCACCATTATACAAAGTGTATAGGTAATTTGGATAAATCAAGTAATTGCATAGGTAGCATTATTTAATAACCCTGAGTTTACAATACATGCCAGTACTGTATCGTGCTCACGGTGGACCAATGATGGTTGTTGAATTGATGATGATGAACGCCTCTAATCGAATACCGGTGCCGGTCCCAAGCCCGGATAACGGAGGAGGTCTTCCTCTCCAAAATCCTATCCTTCCCATAGACTTTCCCTGTGCCAAGATTGCGGTAACCAGTCCCTTTGGCGGCACTCCACGTTATCTTTCCCACAATCCCTACCCTCTATGGCACTCAACAACTCGCCTCGGTGTGCCACCGGACCCGTGTGGCCGGTGAGTCTGGTGGCGTGCAACATCTTTCTCACTCTAAACAAAGTCATATGCACAGCTTCGCCTTCTAACTAAAAATATGCGGGAGAATAGGGCTATTTTCCCATCGCAAAGCTCACGAGAGGCGCAGCAACAACTAAGTCAGAATGGCGAGGGGATCCTCGATCACGAGGCCCGGCTACAACGATGCTCGTAGGATGATGGTAAGTACCTTCTGTATTATAAATGTAGATCTCGAAGGTTATAGATATCGTCGGTCCATCGAGTTGGAGATCGGCCTCTTCCTCTTTGGCCGTCCACCTTTCTGGTCAAAACCAGCTTCTGCAGGTTCATCTTCTCTGCGGGCGGCGTGTCAGAAAAATTGTAGGATGCATCTCAGACAGATTGTGGTCGGTGCATTGATGATTCTAGAGATGGGAATGATAATCCGCCTCTGATTCAGTTTACCATTCTGTGTTGTGAGATGGTAGCTGGGAGTTAGGTTAAAATGGAATGAAAACGCTCGCATAAGATTCTACAATACAACTGAAGTTAAATTACAAATATTGACATAAACTAATTATATGAAACGGAAAGAGCAGCAAAAGTTAAGCACAGGTCCAAAGTCGGAATGGTGAGCTCGAAAAGCTTTCGACAACTTTAGGTTAATAGACGATGTATGCGACCATTGTGGTTACCCAGTTGTGCGCAGGGTTGCCAACTTTTATTAGAAGAAATAGTCTGAAATAGAGTATATCTGATTTCAAAGAAGGTAAATAAAGAGTTCGGACTTAAAAAAAAGAATATCATTTATTTCAAATTTTTGATAAGGTATTTTTTGTTACTTTTTACAGCACATAACAATTTTTCATTGTTTTTAAAAGAATTGTACGACTCCAAACATTCTAACTCTTTCTTGCGACAAAATAAACGTAACCTTAAAACAACTTGTGACATTGACATCACAGATTAGTGGCTGCGTTCAGAAACGTGCGAGTGTGGCTTGGGGAGTAGGGATTCCCAACTTGGGAATACCAGCATATTAAAAGTAAATAGTCGACTTTTTTGGTTACGATAATAGGTATGCATCATGTATGCGTGACTGGCACTAGTATAGTAAACTTTGTGTAAAAAAGAGTATTTTAGCGTCCTCTATTAGTGTTATGGATTATAGAGTACGCCTACATGATACAGAGTACAATACTCTATTTTAGAGTACGGTTGGCAATCCTAGACTGGTGCGCGCTAATTTGCTTGACCATTTGTAGATGGCGGTAGGCGAGCGCCATAGGGGTCATACGGAAGTTCAATAGAAAATTGTTCTTTCGACGATAAAATATATACGTAAATAGGCACACCTACTAATGCACACTGCTGGAAGAATTTGTGGGGATAGTTGGTGTTTAAAAATTTAAACAATTCTGGGGAACGCCGATACAAGGCCGCTAATCCTGATTGTTTACGGGTATTGCAATTACTTCTTTATTACAAGGCACTCAAGATATCCATTCAATTAAAGTCTACACGACAAATTATTTAACGTGTCACACTCGGCGGGAGACGAGGCGTGATCCTAAGTATTGATCATTGCACCGCTGCGACAATGGTGGGTACATTTCAATAAATTACAAGTCCCCACACTACAAAATATCTACAAGCAAAATTGCATTTTACAACAGAATGTTAGTAAACTTAGTAAAAACCACTACCAGATTTACGGTCTACCGGTTTTGAGACGTACCCGTCTCTTCGTCAGGACCAACACTACACTACTAGATTCACAACACTATACACCCCAACCATTGTATTGTCAAATAATCACCACTATTGTTCACATGCGTGTTAATCTTGTCAGAGACAAGTGTGCACTGATTATGAACCATTGAACTACTGAACAATTCAGGGATCTAACGAGAGAGACTGAGAGGGGGCGGGGTCTGAAGTGGGTGTTACCACATCTCTTGTGAACGCTACATTGAACAAAGGGCTAAATGGAAAAGTACTCTATTATTCACCGCCTCCCTAATGTAAAAAAATTTTTACTAATTTTTTTACTAAGTTTACTGACATTCTGTTATTATATCTAACCACAAAGTTAATGCTTTAAATATTAATAATATGCATTTTACTTTATAAACTTTTTAACTTTATAAAAAGTTTCAAAATAATAACGAACTGACCCAACTAGTATCAAGTACCAGAAAAGTAAATATTGGTAAATTGCATATCCCTGTAGTACTAACCACAACGGCCCAGCACCATTATACATTTAGAGGTGTGAAATGGTTTAACGAACTACCTGTTAAGATGAGAATTGAAAAAATTATGAGGCCTTTTAAAAAATATTAAACCCCTCAGAATTAATTAATTATACTTTATATTATGTTATCTACTTACATATAACTTAATTGTGTAAACTTTTTATCATATAATTCATTAGAATATTTCTTTAATAATACATAGTTTTAAATTTACTATTATTTATAGTGTACAGTTATTATCTTTACTAAAAATTTTATTCTAATTTTCTCTTCACTATTTTCATTTTTTAATTGTTTTGCTTATTGTTAGTTTATATTTTTTATTTTTATTGTTGTCCCACTTAAATACATTATAATTATCACATATGAGTTACCTACTTTTTTTCTGCTTATATACATTTATGTACTACTTAATATTCAATACATTATAATGATACTCCTCTCCTACTCACGAGTTGTATTACTCTTGTAGAAGAGAAATATCATTGTAAAAAAAAACTGTAAAAACTGTATATACCTATATGTATTAACCAATAATTTTTTTAATAATAATGGCAAGTTCAGGAAGAATGTTCTATTTTACGATGCTTTCTATGAAATTGTATGTTAACACGCATGAGAAGATTTTGGGGACTTTCTGGTTCTTCAATCCGTTCGCAATCTACGGCACACGAGCCAAATTCATGGATATATTATGAGGTAAATAAATCATTCAGTAGGTAGTATATTTTATATTCAAAATAGATTTCGCGTTGCTATCCCATTTGCTTATTATAACTCTCACATCTACTAAAAAGCAGGAATGAATAATAATTTTAATGAGTTAAAGATGGTCGAATAAATCTTTAAGACTTTCTTGAATTGCTTTGTAAAAACAATATAATATGTAATTTTGTTTTACTAATAATTATTAATTTAATTTAATCAAGTAATTATAATACATTATTACAAAATTTGTTATAATATATAACTCCAATTGAGTTAGAAAACATATTCCGGGAAAATAACACCATACACCACGGTAAGAAATCATTAAAGAGAACAAGGTTTAATCAGAAAATATAAAAATAGCTTTTAGAAAATGAAAAATTGTATACAGACATTGACAATTTACAGATATTCTTATTAAGTTAAGAAAGTATTTTTTTATGAGTTTTTGCCAGTATTTCTTTGTTCTTACTGGAGATTTAAACTTTTCATAATATTGTGAAAAAAGAGCAAAAAGAAATCACATTAGGTACATTTCATTTGATTTTTTTTGATTTTCGATTGGCAATTCATTTGAATTTTAAATTAAGGTGTTACACAAGCCTGAGGCATTAAAAAATACATTCAAATAGATTTTTTTTGACGTAACTATTGCACATATACATGTTTTATTATCAGTGTTTACGGCGTACATCGGTTAATATTTTTCACAATCGAATTATGTTGAAAATTTAAAAATGACGGATTTATGTGCTATCTCGCAAAGGACGTGACATTCGCTGCTGGTGGATTTAATCATGTCGCTCGAGTGAAATAAAAAAATTTTTTTTTGTTAAATTATGTAATTAATTTATATGAGATTAGTATGAAAAAATATTTTTTCCTAAAAAATATCGAAATTCAAAATTAATAATATGTAAACGGCGCATTTTATGAAAAAAAAATCGTATGCTACGTCTGCCTAATAGTTTTTGAGATATTATCTTCAAAATTCTTAAAAAGGGAGTTTCAAGAAAAACGCAAAAGAACAAGGTAATTCGTTTGAAAATGCACCTACCACACGAAGCTTCAAATTGCTACAACTTAGTTGATTTTTGCAATTTTTAAATAACATATTATTCTTCAGAACTTCAAGCTGTACCTAACATAAACAAAATTTTTTTTTTTCGAAATTGTCAAGGTGGTCTATTCCCTTAGTGGAGACCTTAGGTGCCGTCAATTTTATAACAAATTTTGACCATCAGACTTTCTATCGGTTTATGAAGCAGTCTTGCAATATGATAGAAGTATACACATTACAATGTAGAAGAGTTTATGATAAAATCGATAACTCTTTTCCCTTATGTATTAGTTACCATGCAACAATGAACCCTATAGGCGTCGTAGGATGGTAATTTATTGAGTTACTATTTAAAATTTCTTACAGTGTACTTATAAGTCACGGGAAAATATTTTGCTACATGGATCTCAAAAAATAAACATTAGTGGCTGCGATTTATTAGCATTTTCTTAGGAAGCTGAGGAAATGAAAACGAAAATAGAACTGTAACTCCGACAGATACCGCAGCGGATTTTCTGAATTGCGTTCACCTATGCGTGAGTATGGAATTGTTCATAACGGACTAACAATAATTTATTAAAACTAAAAAAAATTCCTGGCCCTTTCTGGTATGAGCTAAAAATAAAGAATGGTACCTTGTTTTCCCTAAATTGTACCATACCTTTTAGATAAATTTCTTTAGAAATAGGTACAACATATTTTTGTGTCATATATTTTCTCTATTTCACAATAATAAAATTTTAGATTTTTTAAAATAAATAGAATAATTGAATCTTTGCCTTATTTAAAATTTTAAAAGCTCTCTCTTAAACATTTTTCCATTATAATTACTTTCTACCTACGTAATCTGTAACTACGCCCCCTCTTACCCCTTCCCGCCATACCCAATCTGTCACTTGAACTATAATTTTAGGTTATAAAAGCAAAGGTAGCAATATCCAAAAAAAAATTGAATCTACTCATCGAGGATTATTAATTTATAATGTACTGAATTCAAGATTTTATAGGAAACATAGCCTATACATTTATAGAAAACTAGATTTTGGAAGGGATAGATATCTACATAGAATCTACAGTACATTGTAAATTAGTAGTAATCCTAGGTGACTGCATTAAAAACAATTTTTTAATTTTTTGGATATTGATTTTACAACACAAAATTTTAGCACATTCATAGTCCTGAAGAAGGGAACATCGCTCCCGAAAAATGCTGAATTTTTATGTGTGGTTAGAACAAAGTTTTAATTTATTTATTTATAAAATTGTGCCACAAATGCAGTTTGAAAATTTGAAGAAGTTTTTTTTAAAATTAAAATTATTGATGTTATTATTATTTTTTCAGTCTACAAAAAATATATATTAAATACATTTAAGTATAAAAAATAATTAAAACTTTTTAAGCTATTAATATAATTTAAAAGTATATGATACCTGCTCGTAACCTGTTTCGTGGTGAGATCTTTACAAACTACTAAATATTTTCGATAATTTTTCCTCATTTACCTTACCTGTTTCTGTTTAGTTGGGGCAGGTTGTCCTCGTACGTGGATTACAAGCAAGTGTCGACAGGATAGCTCATTGGCACCTGTTTCAGCACAATAGATATACAATTTCACAAACCTGTAATACCTGTAACAATTTAGGCAATACAAATTTGGTATCGATTGTAACCAAATTTATTAATCTTCTTCGTATTTGTTGTAAAGTATCTGGGCGAGTACCATAAATAAATAAAAAAAGGCTGGAAACTTTAAATTTGTTTGATTAAATGACGAGGTGACATTGTATGTGGTTGATAGTTTTTCCGACTTACGGCCATTATCATTTTCTTCTTTTTGGGTTTCAATCCGTGCCATTGGTTTGCAGCAAAGCACATCTCCTTCTCCATTCCGCTCGGTCTCCGGCGATCCTCTTCAGCTCTGTGTAGGAGGCACAATTCATATCTTGGCACACTTGCTCAAGATATTCACGGCGAGGGCGCCCCCTGGCAATCTTTCCCTCTACCATTCCCTCCAGTATAGTTTTTAGCAAATTATCGTGGCGTAAAATATGCCCCATCCATTTTGCACGCCTTTTCGAGATGGTATTCATCATGTGCCTGGTTTCATCGATCCTGCTGAGAACCTCTTCATTCGTAATGTGGTCTATCCAGAAATTCCTAGGGGCACGTCTGTAGGTCCACATCTCGAAGACTTCTGATCGTTTTTTTTCTCTGTCGCCAATGCACCATGTCTCACATCCGTACAGCAAAATACTCCACACATAAGTTTTTATTAATTGCTTGCGGAGCTTTAGGTTTATATTTTTGGATTCGAAAATCTTTGATTTTATATTTCTTTATCATTTTATGTGTCATAATTTATTACTGTAATTTATTATCTTTATTTATTATTTTTTTCAAGATTTAATTTAAATTTTTGTCTCGCCACCCAGTTTTTTAAAACTATTAATAGTTTTTTTTAAGTATTCCGATGACTTAATAAATTTGGCATGGTTTGTTGCGCACGCACTTTTCGATATTGCGAAGACGGGATATAGTATCAGCTATTACAATAAATTCGAGCTATTAAAAGTTATCTTAAAACCCACCCCTAACATACGTGACGTTTCATGTAGGGTTGACAATACCTCATTCCATGTAGGGTTTACAATTAAAAAAATAAAAACAAACAAAATTTGAGAAAATCCCCATTTCTGACAACGGTATTTTAGGTTTACGACCAGTCTTGTGCCATATTTTTATTGGAAGATTTTGCAACGCATGGACCAAAAGATTGGTCCAAGGTTACTTGTGCTGGAAGCAGTAATTACGATTGCGAAAATAGACCATTGTTTAAAGGCATGACAGATTTTCTAGCACCGGGCGCGCGCTTCGAGTGAGCGCAGTTTTTAGAACCAAATATATTTCAAATTAATGTTTCGAATGTACACATTCTTAGAATTTTAAGTTTAATTTAATATTTATTTAAAATTTTATTACGAGTTATTTTGTCACTATTATAGTTTCGAAAGGAGCAGTTCCTCTCATTAATTAATAATTACACCTGACTAATATTAGATATCAGTCAATCACTGAAAAAAAAACATAAACTAGGTAACATATGTCTGTATAATGTAGTAGGTAAGATGGTTTGGATATTATATACTTACTTATTTAATCTAATGTCTTATACTAACGATTACATTAACAATAGATATATACATATATGACAATGCCCCCACTTTTAAACACGAGAATAAATTCTCATTTAAAAGTGGGTAAGCGTGTAATATAAATGTGTATTAATTATTTTTACATTTACCAAATAAATTTAATAATAAAAATGACATTTGAGTTCGGGGGATTTGGGCAGATAACAGAGACAGGTACAAAAAATGTGTAAGTAAAACCTTAAGATATAAGATATCAGGTAATATTGTTAAATAGTGGCCCGAATAATGATATGATTATTTACAGAGCTTCAAAGCGTCCGGAGGAAGAAATGACCCGCGAAAATGACCCAATGATTAACATGAGCGCCCAGTACTATCCCGTAAAACATATTAAAAAATCAGGTGGGTGTTTTTTACCTGTTATCTGCCAAAATCCCCCAAACTCAAATGTCATAATATCCAAGCCTTCTTACCTACTGTAGTGTACATCTACAGAAAATATTTAGGTAATAAAACAATAATTTCATTTTGCTTGTGTAAGTTTAATATAATTAATTATAACAAAATTGTACAACGTCATTTCCGATAACTCCTTAACAGCACCTACTTTCGTTAAATGATGAACCACTGTGAGGCATTGACTACAATACGCGAACCTTTCTACCCGAGACCCGCTGGTCCGGACCTCCTCGCGGCTCGGACTATTTGCCCATGCGCTGTATGGACCACTCCTGCTGACACAGCGGGCACCGGTTGTTCTGCTTCACCCAGAGGGACATGCAGCAGTAGTGGAAGCTGTGGTTGCACTCGCCCCACACCACCACGCAGTCCTGCTTGCCGTAGGAGTCCTTCTTGCTCTCGGCCTGGCAGCGCAGGCAAGCGTCTGGAACAAGAGACGACGATGATTTAAAATACGAATACGAGCGAGAACGGTTACGAGCTAGAGCCTCCAAATATTCGTGATTCCAACTATTAGAATATCGAATAGTTAATGATAATATATTCGAATATATTCATAATATTTTTAAGAAAGGAATAATTTACTTCGGATGACAAATACAGATAAATAAATACATTCTTTTTATGTAAAATAAAAACACAATAATTGTAGAGAATTCAATTATTTTAATTTTTAAAAATATATGTTATTAAAAAACAACAAAAAATATGTTGAAAAATAATGTTGAGTTGATACGTTTATCTCACACCCCACGCGCAAGTTTTTTCTCTCTCATTATTTTGTATATAACTTCTTGTTTGTCGGCTTTAGTATTTATGAAAACTAAATACAAGTTGACAAAACAATGTAATAAAACTTATTGTCATAAAGCCATAAAGATAAGCAGAAGATGTCCGACAAAGGCGTTTACATATTTGATGTCCGAATTCGTATACCTGAATGAATGAATGAATGCTTACATATTGACTTCCAGGGTCCGTAAACCTTTGTTTCGTTTAGAAAAATATTAAAAATCTTGTAATATAAATAAGAGCGAATACTTTTTAAAGTATTCGAATAATGAATACTTAAAAACAGGCGAATATATTCGAGTTTCGAATAATCGGATTGGAGGCTCTAGTACGAGCGCACTCGGCGGAGCAGTGAACGGTCACCCCTGGGAGACGTCAGCACAAACGCCAAAGACAAAGACAACGACTCGAAATTAATAGGACTCTCTTTTGTTTACATAACAATTATTTTCAAACTTATTGTTTACAGTAATTTCTGCTGCGCACGCTTGGAAAATATAGACAAATACGTATATTTGGACTAACAATTGACACGGAAGACACGTGCAAGAAACTAAAAATACTACTTACTGAGTATATTCTTTCATTTAAAATACGGTATTCCAAGACAAACACGATATAATTATAAACAATGGCTTAAACAGTTACGGACTAAATTTTCAAACATATTCAAATAAAGTTAAATAATTACAAAAAGGAATAATTAAAAATATCGCAAACAAGAAAAAAAAAGCATGTAAGGACCAACCTATTTAAAATATATATTTAATCAGTCAACCTAACAAGGTATCATAATATTACATTCACTGCCACTTCCAGGTTATAATATCATTATTCAAATGAGATGGGCCGTATTTATTTATGTACGCGTAAATTTTCTAAGAGAAATGTCAAGACGTCTGTCAAATGTCGTCACGGTAAAATGTAAAATGTTAATAGAGATCAAGACATAATTGTCAAGATAATGCAAACCAATGAGAAAATACTAGATTGGGTGAAATTAAATTTGATTCATTAAGCTGAATCTCAAAACGCATGCGGGGGCATTGAATTATATTAAGTTCTCTAATAGATAAATATAATATAAAAATTGTTTTATATTAAATATTCATACAAAACCAAAAATGATTCGTATTGTAAAAGTAAGTAAGTAAAAGTAACATATTTAGATGTTACAGTAACAAGGCAATGAAAGCTAATAAGTTAAATATATGTTTTTCTACTAATACTCGTACATTAATATTAGAACAGATTAATTAATGTATAAAATAGATATAGCAAGAGCTATGAAGAGGAACGGATCAATTTGGGACTTCAATCCAATTACATTCTATAACATGTACACTAATTATTAATGAAAATAAATAAGAAACAGTTTATCAAAACATTAATGTGTGTGAAAGTGAAGCGATAACTACAAAGAAATAAAAAAGTTTTCAAGCATTTGAGATGTGCTGCTAAGAAGGAAGAAAGCCGAAAAAATAAGCGGGAAAAGAAAAAGCAACGAAAAGAAAATACTACTTTAGAAACGAATAAAGGATAATAATTAACACTATCAAGAACCGAAGAGAAAAAATTAGTGGCCACATAATAGCACCTACAGAATATTATAGAAGGAAGAATCGAAGACCGAGATAGAAATACATAAAAAGTAACAAAAAAAACAAACGTGACCCATAGAATAGAACACAGGTTAGATGACACAAAGATGCCTTTATACAGTTAAAACAAGGAAATACAAGAATTGACTAGACACTTCATGTCTCATATTTTGTACCTTTTTTAATACGTTCTGAGGCTGCAGTAATAAATTTAGTATTTGTATTTCCTTTGAAAAATATTATACAAAGGCAAGCAGGTTTTTAAGAATTCGAAAACCACCCCATCCAACTTTTCTGTCTCGTCTCCCTTGCTGTAGAGAATCGCAACCCCCGAGAGACGTTCCGACCCTCAGACTTTTGATGATCCTCCTCCACCATGCGCTCCGAATAGCTGGTGTAAATGAGGAGTCTCTCTCGCCTCGTTGGTTTGGTCAGTCCGAGGGGTAGGACGTCGAACCCTATCTCTATGATTTTCGATGTTTCCAATAGTCTCTCAAGGTTACAATTTTTTCTGTGCATGTCCAGGCTTTCCAAACCATTGAAATATGCATCCCCTATCCTTAATGTTTAGTTTTTTCCGGGCGGTGAGACGTAAGCTCAATTTGTTATCCACGGGATCTTCACCAATCACCTCCAGTAATTTCGAAAGCGTCTATTTTCCGTCTCTCATTTTCTTCAAGGTTCATTTCTTCACATTACTATTAACTACATAATTATAAGTATTTGGTTTTTGCTAAAAGCTCCGAGAATTGTAACGCCATGTTCACATTGGTTTCAACGTATCCCTACACGAGTTAGTCCGTGAACTTAATATGGAAGTTTCAATGGCGTTACTCTGCCTTTAAAGGGCACCAGCTAGTTAACTTAGCACGTGTATTGACTATAAAATATTGCGATGGCTGTAAAATGCTTGTACATTTACGAGGGTTTTAGTATGTTACCATATTTACTGAAACAAAAATAAGCAATTATCATTGTTATTATTGTTTGTTATTGTCTAAAGATTAAGACCATGAGATATTGCACAGAAAAATAAAATGAAAACATTGCGGTTGTTGATAGGTATCAGCAAGGCGCAAGTAATTTTAATAAGTCGTAATTGACCTGTCAGTAAGTGCGTATTTATTATTTACATTTCAAGACGTGTTGTGATCAATGTAACTTTGCAATTCAATTTCATGTTAATTTCGCGTTATATTACCGACCGAAGAGATGCAAATAAGAAAATATTGCTAAACACGCAAGAATCACTTTTATGTCGCGATGCTATAAGACACACTTTACCGTGCGAGTGACTATGGATTCAGGAAGTATTGCACTTGCGGCTAAGTACACTTTATTATTATTGCATACTGTTGGAAAAATACTCGATAGCCATGGCAATAAAAATTATCGATTAGAAAACGGTAGGCGAAATGGTCGGTCATGAGGAAAGCCAGTTTAATCGTTGAAAAAATTCGTGGACTCTTTTGACACGAAGACAAGCAGATTAAATTGTGATCAGTATGCGTGGTAACTTCGAGGGTACGTAGCGAATAAGTAGGAGATATTGCAAGAGTCGAATAAATTAATGACAGGAACATAACCATACGCATTTCATGAACACCGAAAAGGATTGCCTCTTGGACTGTTGAAGCGTAAAAAAATTGTATTTTAAAAAAGTATACATTTCCTCAATATCACCACAATTATTAGCTAGTCTTGGCCTTCTTAAGAGATTTTCTCTACCGATTATCTCCAGCTTTCGAAATTTTATATAAATGATCTTGGAGGACATATATTTCACACATATTTCCCTAGCCATAAAAAAACGGAAGTTTCTTCCGTTCCAGCAGGAGAGGAGAGAGGCTGATCCTGTACGTATTAAATCCTTAAAAGAACTACATCAGCCATGGCATGCGGTAAACAGGTCCATAACTGGCGACACTTATGAATGTCGGATAACAGGTTATCTTATATCAGATATCATTCAAAACATCTGCGACAACGATTATATTGACTTGTTAACTTACAAAATGTGGTTCTCAACACTCAGCAGTTCCAAAGTATAACTAAAGTCGTGAGATTTAATCAGAAAATTTTTCCAATACATTATTTGCCATACATATTTCCCATACATACAGAGAAGTCGTAGAAATATGACAGAATATCCCAGAAAACTCGAACCAGAAGATTCTTAACGGCCGTGAAAAAGAAAGAGCATTACGACGGAAATATCGTTTAACCATCCAAAAAAAAAACAAAGCCTTTTCGAATAATTAACTAGGTAGGATGGGGTCCATTTATTTTGGCAAGTCTTGAAAACTGGAAAGGAATCTGTCCCAAAATTGATGCTTAAAAAATCGACAAAAAATGTAAGAGTGAAATTTTGTTTTGGATATATGACGGCAAACGCCACTGCCCTACAATCGATACTAATTTCAATTTGCTACTGTTCTGTGACTGTCAAACCTTATACGTCAGCCCATTGACAATTTATGTTTCGTTCATTGTCAGTCGGGTGAATTTGTATATCCCCAGTAATAGTTAGAATGAAACAAATATTTGTAATTTAATAACTTGTTTGCTTAACCTTTCAGAAAAAATATTTGTAGGTATCTACGGTTTTAGGTAACATTTGTGTTGCACATGTCTAGTATCGCTGTTAAATCGAACGTTGTATACACGGGTTTGAGTAGTTGTCTAGTTCCACCAATCATATTTCTTCAGATCAAAATATGAGATTTATCTCGACGTGTCTCATCGTGGACACGGCCCATGAGCGAGTGGCATGTTTCGTAACACATAAGCCGCGGAGAGGAACTTATGCAACCTTTATAAATCCGTCATTAAATACATCGTCATGATCGCTCGGTTCGTTAAAAAATTGCACACTACGCGTTATGGTGTGTCTATTCGTTACATCAGTTCTGCTTTTTGGGACATGGTTATGTTAGTTATAAATGAATATGTTATTGTTTGGATGAATAAGGGGGTAGTATTCAAAATAATAAAAAAATATATATATATCTCGGGCGGGTAAATATACATCCAGAGAAGTATTGGATTTTGCATCTCAAAATGCAGAGAAAAAATGCTATAAATCGGGAACGTGGAGGAAGAAGAACATCGTGGCTGAAGAATCTGAGGCAACGATTTGGTCAGTCTACTATAGAGCTTTTTGCAAGCCGCAGAACAAAGAGGTTATAGCCCCAGAACAAAGAGGTGCAAGCCGCAGAACAAAGAGGTTATAGCACCAGAACAAAGAGGTGCAAGCCGCAGAACAAAGAGGTTATAGCACCAGAACAAAGAGGTGCAAACCGCAAAGCAATTTTTTTTGCCGCAGAATCATGTGATGATTGATGTCATGCCATGATGGAGCCAAGTCCGTTGACATGTATATTATCGACGAATATTATCTTATACTTTAAGACCGTATAAGATAATATTAGATCTTTATAGATAAAGATGAAATGTTTAACCTGTTGGTCTTGTATACAACACCAACAGGTTAAACATTTCATTAAAATAGTCCATTCCAGAAAATCGTCAAGGAGGTGATTCCTCAGTAATTAGGGAAAATACTGAAGAAGAAAACATGAAGAAGAAAACATTTATACTGAAGAAGAAAACATTTATAAAATGAGTTTTCACGTAGGTAGTTCTATTCTATATCTATTTCTATCTATATCTATTCATATTATTTTTCGAGGGAATAGTACTCAATATTAAATGTAACTGCAATGTTTTTTTTTTAAATTGAACACACACTTTACGAACATTGAAATATAATTATAATGCGGAAAATTTTTCCGAACTTCGTTGAAATACCGACCGTAAACCTCCAATAAATACCTCCAAACTCGCATTTTTATATCAAAGGAGCAATAATTTCTAACTTGATAAGATAATAAATTATGGTTCTCAGAAACATTCCCATTGCCGGGAGAACGAGCCACGATGAATATATAAATTTATTTCGAATTTTAGACATTTGTGAGGGGTATAGAAGCAAAACCGCCACATCGCAATCCACGAAATTGAGATAAACGTCTATGTAACTTATTTTATATCAAGTGCATAGTTTTTTTACGTATTTGATAATATGCTTCGAAAGTATACGAACATATTTTCAAGAGCAATTACATAAATACCCTTTCCTTTCGTGTATTGCTAGTGGCGGTATTGTTTATGTAACTTGCATATGTAGTTTTTTTAAATACTACGTATGAATGTATGGAAATGGAAACGCATTTTCCGGCAAGAAAATGTTCGCCGATAGTAACCAAATATTTTTTCGATAAATATAATGTTTTCTGTATACAGGGTTATTTGGAAAACATTAATAACCTCGCAGGTTTTTCTAAGTTCTCCTCTAAATATTCCTGCCTTGATTATGAGACGAAAATGTTCAAGCTATCATTACCTAATATCAATAGTCATGGAGATATGCGACATCAAAGTTGGCATTTTTTTCAATATTTCTGACTTATTTTTTGTAAAACGTTGGACTATCATTACAGTAACTTATCGATTATGAAAAATTCATTCGTTTCAATACAAATTAAATAAAATGATAAAAACCCTGAAAAATATCCGATTGGAATGTTTTCCAATTGAAATTCGAAGGTTTTTATTATTTTGTTTGACTTGTATTAAAGGGAATGAATTTTTCGTAATCGATATAAGTTACTGTAATGATAGTCCAACGTTGTACAAAAAAATACGTCAGTAATATTGAAAAAAATGCTACATTTGATGTGGCACATCTCCATAACTATTGATATTAGGGGTCTTAATAGCTTCAACATTTTCATCTCATAATCAAGGCAGGAATATAGTCCTGCGAGGTTGTTAATGTTTTCCAAATAACCCTGTATATTTATAATTGATTCGTGTTATTTGTTTTAATTATAACATAAAAAACCTCAAGTCATGGTTGCAGGGTATATCCACGCAGACGACAAATCCTCGATGCAAGAAGAAAAGCCCGCGTACGTTGCACTGACGCAAGTGGCCTGCTAATAGGTGACCAGGATCAATTTGGAGTCGAGAAGGGAAGATTGACAGATAAGGCAAAGTGAATTAGTATCGAGCGGGGAGTAGGTGCACTTTGCACTGCAGACGCAGGCTGGGAGGCCGCAATCATAGACAGCTGGTTTCGCTGTCAGTATAATGTGGTACTGTCACGCGCAGGGCTGCCCAAGAGCTCCCTGCCAATACTTTGTACCTTCGTCAAAAGGAGCATAAGTAATCAGTTGTGACCGCGTCACGCTGAAAATCATCTCTCATAATTTTGGAGTAATGACGCCTGCTATTAATATTTATTTATTCTAAATTATTTATTACGTATAAAGAGGCAAAAGTAGTTGCTTAACGAGACTAGTTTGTTCTATAGCAACTACCTTTACTGTTTTTGAAATTTAGTTAAAAATAAGTGTGTAATACTTATAAAATGCACTAAATTACAAATTCACTTCACACCGAGAAAAAATCAAATCATATTTACAGAAGGTATTTGATAATTCAAATTATAATTAATAGTCACAAAAACAATTTACAATTTACAATGGAATAGTATCACATATTTTTAAAATTATTTCTTATAAGTAGTTATATTGTTTTCATTCCAAATATCCCCTGGTAGTTTCATTTATAATTTCATTCTACTGTACATCATAGAAGTTTGCGATCGTTTTTTCTTTCGGAATGGTATCTTATTTAATCTTGTAAAGTGGTCATGTTGATGTTGGTTTTTTTATTTTACCTAATAATTCAAAGGTATTGTTGTGCCATTAATAATTTTATTTATAAATAGAAGTACCAAATTTAAATTTAATTATGTCACTTTGATTCTTGTGTATCGATTTCATTTTAGTATAATTCTTAATGTTTTATTTTGTACTATTGGTAATTTTAAAAATTCTTCTTAGCCAGAAATAGTTTACTGCTGCAGTAATTGATGTGGGGGGACTATTATTGCATTATATATATTTTTGCACGATTCTGTTTTAAAATATCTCTTGATTCTTCCCAAAGCCTTCAAAAAGTTTACGCGAATATTTAAAATTTGCTTCAATTTTCACTCATAATTTCTTTAACATATAATAGGTGTAGGTACCCATAAGTAATCAATTATTTTTGGTGTGGAATGTTTGCTTTAGTCAAGCTCAATAAAGTGAACGTGTAAAGATATGTTTTATACGCAATATTATAATCCGTGGTCTTGTGACTTGTGACAATAATTTTTTTTTATTACTCTGTTGTAAAATAACGGATAATCAACTAACTGAAGAACATTTACGTCATTGTAAGCTGTTTCATTTTCTGTCGGGTGTTAATGCAACGGTTGCAACAAAGAAAATTTGTGATGGAGACGTATTTCCGATGGTGATTTTGAATTGTCTGATAGCGATCGAAGTGGGCACCCTGTAGGGTTTGATAATGACGCTTTAAAAATACCTAGAAACATATTTTTCTTAAATGTCTGCCAACAAGATGGCAAAAGGTCCTAGATAACGATGGAGATTAAATCGATTAAAAATAAAATTAAATGTAGTTAAATTCTTTTTTTGTTGCCACTTAAATAATTGATTACTTATGGGTACACCTAATACAAGCACTACTTCTATTTTGGTAATTAATTTAAATGAACTATCAATATTAATCTACATGCATTTATTGTAAATCATTTGTCAATAAGTTTTCAAAAAAGCAAAATTTATTTTTATTGTGATTATTTCTGTCGTACATTCTTGCAAAACCGAGTTAAATAAAAAAAATCGAATGCGGCGCGAGCCACGATCTAACCAACCTTTGTATTATGTACGCAGTAGGTATCAGAACTGATACATACCTACAATTACCGAGAAATATGTGAGACGAGAAAACAAAGTCAAATCTGTGTTTTTTTACTACATTATTACAATTATACTGTAACAATGTGGTAAAACTATATTAGTCGCAATTCGCATCAAAACAAATATAAAAAAATAATTAATAAGTTTTAGTACCTAAATATAATATTTATGTAGTTGGATGGTGTATCAGAGAATTGAAGGATTAATGCACAACAAAAATCGAACAATTATGCAAATTAATAACCATTGTTAGTTATAATAAAAGAAAGCAAATAAAGTAATGTAATGTATAAGTGTACACATCCTATTACTAATTCAAAGGTAGTTCTTTAAGCATGAAGTCGATTGTGGGGATTCTATCAGTGAACATCTACATATGAACATAGATGTATAGATAACAGTAT
Source organism: Agrypnia vestita (assembly GCA_016648135.1). Lineage (NCBI taxonomy): Eukaryota > Metazoa > Arthropoda > Insecta > Trichoptera > Phryganeidae > Agrypnia > Agrypnia vestita. The sequence continues at coordinate 283,282 of JADDOH010001468.1, forward strand.
CTATGAACATAGCACTTTAAATAGCATTTCCCTTAAATCGCTAACCAGAACCACTGATCTGTATAAAATTATCAATATGCTAAACTTAGACGATATGATACATCTATATATATCGAAAAGATAAAGATGCTTTATAAAATAAATAATAAATTATTAAAAACCAACATCACCTTGTATCAGAATAACGATATATAATGCTCTCACGCTATACAAGAGCTAGAAATAATATAAGAAATGCTATACCGAGAACAATTAGCAAATGGTATGGAATCCTGTATACAGCTGCTAAATTCTATAATGGCCTTTCTAGTGACATAAAGAAAATAAATAGTGTTAGACTTCAATCAACAACTGAAAAGACTCATGTTAGAGAGAAGGTAAACTGTTTTGAGGTTATGTATAAGTAAAAGTTGTTGAAAGTGTTAAAGTTATTATGCACAGTTTTCCGCATTATATATAGTTATTAAATATGTGTAAGTATATAGTGCTTTATGTCCTCTTACACCAGCTTGTATTTGGGGACTTGCCATTTTTAAAAAAAAAAATTATTATTGCCAGAAAGGTCGTAATAACACGGCATAATACCCCAGAAGACACAAACCAGAACATTATGAATATCTTGGCTAAGTTTGGTAGCCAGCGTTATTCGGTATCTTATTTCAAAACGGTACTTGTTTAAAAATATTAAAAATTCGTAATTACGTTAATATTACACTACAATTCAATACGAACATGACAGATTTCTCCATTTTACAAAACGGTAAATTTCCCTTTCTTTCTTGAAACTTAGATGAAATTTACCTAATAATTGCGACCAGTAACGGAATAATTTAAAATAAAAGAATATTGTTTGTAAAAATCATGTGTGGGGTATAAAGGCAATGGCAGCAATGTCCAAAAAATAAAAAATAAATGTTTTAAATGCAGTGACCGAGGATTTAAATTTAATTTAAAATGTCCTGAATTATATATTTTATGTAATTGTCCCTTTCAAAATCATATTACATCATCTTTTGTAAATTTATAATCTATGTTTTCTATAAAATCTCGAATTCAGTACATCGTAAATTATTAATCCTCGATGACTGTTTAATTTTTTTTTTGGATATTGTTGCCTTTGCTTTTATATCCCACATGCTATTATCACAGTATAGTACAGTACTGTGATAATAGCATGTACTTTACTATACTGTGCTATTATTACGAAAACCTAGTCATGTTTATCGCAATGCATTTTTTCATAATGTATCTATATTTTTCACAATGATATTGAAAAACATTGACGAATCTAAATGGAGGAGAGGTATTATTTTATAAGTATACGGATACTCTCTCGAAGATTACTGAGGGCCAATCTTATAAATAAAAGACCAAATATCCGTTGGTACATCAACAATAAACTAACGGATGGCCGTTCGTTAGTAAATATTACCAACACTCGTGTTACAAAATAATTTCATTTTAATCGTCCGTAATCGCAATATTTTACTGCTCTTGTCCATGGTTTTAGAGCTGTCAAAAACGAAACATAACCCAAAACTTCTCTCTCGTTCGTTCCTCATTCGACGAACTTGTATACAATAATACATTTCATTCGACATTACTATCTGAAGACATTTTTCTTTGAAAATGTAGCAGCACAATATACATACATTAAATTTTACACAAACACCATGAACACACATTGACAATTGATCTAACCTTAAAAAATAGTACTTCAAATTGTCATACCATTTAACTAATGGTTAACCGGTGATTCGATCGTCGGTGTGGACCCTCGGTAAAATTTGACTAACGAATCGTCATAAAACGAAAAAAAATATTTTTGTATCAAATTTTCGTTTATTTGGTATGAAATTTAACTAACGGGGGTTTATAAGACCGACCCTGAATGAAATAAAATTAACCGGTTGGATTTATTGTACCCGTTCACGATAATAACCGGGTTTAGGCGAAAACTTCGAGCTCCCGTACTTCGAGCCATTCCAGAAAGCTGATACCGATCCCGATCTGAAATTCTGGAACGCGGAGCATTCCTTCAAAACAATTCTCAACACATAAACGGGTGACATTGAAATTCAATTAAGTTTTTTTTTCACTGTTTATTTAATTGCATATTTTATGTTATATAGGGTGTCCAGTATCTCGACGTCAAGCCGAAATCAGATGATATGCCAAGTCATAATAGTTATAAGAAAAATATTTAAAAAAATAAAAGTCAGTTAAAACTGGGCAAAGTATTGATTTCAAATACTTGGTTTGGTCAAATAGTGACATTTTCTTCCAAGCTGCAGCAGTTACCTTTGAATTTCGGACAAAAGTTTAGAGAAGCATTATTCAGGATAATAATAAAAAAATTGAGGAAAAACAAAGATTTGTAGCAACAGGAGTGAAAAGACTGTCACAGGGTGTAGATTTTTTTGATTTTTTTAAATGCTTATAATTTTTAAAACACATGACCTAGATATTTTAAAATATTTTTCTGATAACTATTATGACTTAGCTTATCACCTGATTTCAGCTTGATGTCGAGATACGGGACACCCTGTATAATAAATGATTCAGAAAAAAAACATACTATAGTACATAATCATTAGTCATTTAAAAATTGTTCATAGTAAACTTTTTGTACTCCAGTTTAAACTCCTCTTTTGTTTTATATTGTTTCTGGTAGGATGTTGAAGATTTTAAGTCCTTTGTACATAAGACAATTTTGTGAAGTGTTTTTCTTTTTCTTCTGAAATCTTATATGTATTGTCGCCGCTTATTGTATTGTATGAATGAAAGTATTGTAGGCACGCAATTTAGTGTTTCTTCCCAGAAGTTTTGATTTTAGGAACGTGCTCGTGTAAATTATTTTCTTCTTTAATAACTGTGCCAAGATATGTACATCTTTCCACCCTTGCCTTACCCAGACTGTGAAATTATAACATATTTTATGTTTTTCACCCAATTTACTTATAAAAATAATATTATTGGTAGTTTTTTTACTCCCTTTATATTAACTCGTGGCGTCTTATTGATTGATTGTTTGTCTGACAAAAAACTTTGGATCGATTTTTAACCCATTTCCCGCGATCGAATCTTATGGAGATTCCGACGCATATGGTAGACACGAAACCCGAAAATGAGAAAGGGAGTATTGTAAAAATTTGGTTTTTATGGGTTACTTTTTTTGGAGTATTTCAAATAATAGTTGATATAAGAAATAAGTTTTGATTTTAGATTGCAAGCTTTTTTTGGGGATAGTTTATCTTCGGGTACTACGCTAGACTTTGTATTCATCATCGATCTTGTCTGGTTATGAAAGGTGTAGAGGAATATATGAAAAGGGTCGGTCCGCGACCCCGCCGCGAGCATCCCTGGCCAGTACTTTTCCACCGTCCCTTCCCGCCAGCTGCTCGGCGGCCACCAACAGCGCGGGTGGACGGCGGACATCGGACAAAGGCCTCCTGTTCGTGTGGCATTTTATTACATTTAAAAAAAAATACTAGCCGTAACCCGTCAAAAGTGACGGAACATTGGTTCGCGTCTTTGCTGAGCCCTAGTATAAAGAGAGGTGGCGGTAGCGATGTGCGTTCGGGCCGAGCTCGAACTCGGGCCGTTCGGGTTTGCCGGCCCGGGGTTCAAGCCCCATCTCCGGCCGTTTAATTTGTTTTTACTCCCTTTATATTAACCCGTGGCGTCTGCTTGCTTGCTTGACGAAAAAACTTTGGATCGATTTTTAACCCTTTTCCCGTGATCCAATCGAGCTGAAACTTTGCGAGCAGACTCGTGGCGACGATCAAGAAGATCTATCAAATTTTCGTTAAAAAAAATAATTATAGTATAATTTTGGATTTTTCAAATTTTTAATGATTTTTTTCATACAAGTTGTATGGAGATTCCGACGCATAAGGTAGACACGAAACCCGAAAATGAGAAAGGGAGTATTGTAAAAACTTGGTTTTTATGGGTTATTTTTTAGCAGTGAATTCGAACGAAATTACGGCCGGACAGACGGACAAACGACGAAATTATGTTTGTTTTTCTTACAAATCAATATTATTGTTTATTTATTTATCTTGGGAAAATTGAAAGCAAATCTCAAATTAACATACGAAAACGAAAATTAACTTCACAACCGCACCCTAACTAGTTGACTTATATTCCCATTTACTCCCATACTTCTTTCCTTTATTGATCGTTAATGATATAAGAGTGACAATAGAAGATAATTTTTGGGTTCAATATATGTTGACGAGGGGTGGGAAGGGAACGTACGATTACGATAAAGGAACGAAGGATGGGAGTAGATGGGAACATAAATTGAGTGAACTAGTTGTGTGCGGTTGTGAAAATACATAATTGTGTCCCGAATAGTCGAGTTAAAAATATCAAAGCGGTTGTAATTTAAGTTAAATTAATTTGTGGATCTGAGGACTTAGAAGTTTTGTTTAGAGTTGGTCTTGCAAAGGGTGAAATGATAGGTGATCAGAAGAAGATCAGAACTATCGACTAGGTTGTGTGCGATTTGAAGCATTTTAAGCAAGTTAATTTATCTAGCAGGACATGTGAGATCGCCACGCCAAGTTTAATTTTAAACATTAAAATTTTATTTTTAATATACAGATAAATACCTTGTAACGTGGCATTAAAGTACTAAGAAACAATAATCGATCAAAATAGACAGGTCTGCTTTTCTTGCCAAATAGCAATTTCTACTTCAAAAACGTAAAAAACTAATTATCACATTAAATCACCATAGCTCAGCTTACGCAGACTTGGCAATGAGTAAAGTGAATTTATAGACATCTTTTACAAAGGCTTTATTAACTACATTTAAGAGAAACCTGCTGTCGGTTTTGAAATGATAATAATTTGTGATACCGTTTTTTTTAATAATAAATTTGTATAATCCAAATTGTATCCTTGCTAAATAAAGCTGTTTTTATGTAGATTATTTTATTTTATATTAAGTGATTTTTTAAAAATATTTTTTCATAAATCTTTATTATATGTAGATAACAAGAATTATGTCGTAAGTATATTGTTTAAAGAATGCTTTTATACTTATGAAACTTATATCCTTTTACCAAATCTCGCTACAATAAAAATCATATTGTACTTATATCCTTCTATGTGTGAATGATTTAATTTCAAAAAGAAATATAAAATAATAATTTTATATGTATGTTCTGAGAACACAATTACTGGATTTGTCTGCTGCGGGAATATTATTTAATTAAGGTAAATTATAGAAATCTCGCAGAAACGAAGCTATTTATATGAGAAACGTGTATGGAAATATCATACATACATTAAAAAGAATATTGTTTAATATCGATATCTACGTATAATATTTCATGAGAAAGACTACAGATGTCTCTAGCATAGTCTTTTCAAATATATGGAAAGTTTCAATTTGGAACATATATACAATTATCAAAAATATGACAATGTGTGGATGTCCTTACGATGGAATTGATGAACGTTGCATTGTGTATTGTGTAAAGTTATCACTTAAGTCAGCTCAAACAGGTTGCAAGCCGTGGACCATCGTACAAAAAAGACTTCCATACACATTTCTCATATAAATAGTCAATTTTGCGTCTGTGAGATTTTTATTATTTATCTTAATGAAACATGAAATAGTTAATATAACGTCATGCTTAAAGATACTGTTTGGACAAAAATTCGATATTAAATAAATATATATATATATATTGCATGAAGTGGTGGCAGAAATGTTGATGGTGTAGGGGTCAGGGAATGTACATGGGTATGGAAGTTCTCTGGTTACGTCAATTACTCGAGATCGATCGGAGGTACCTACATTTACAGTCAAGTGTGGCACACTTGAAGGATGAAATCAAAATCCAGCGCCTGTTACGAATGTAGAAGGAGTATTGGATGATCGAGTGTACACGAGAAGAATGTGAAGACAATAATGGTATACGTAATAGATAGAGAAAGAAAAAAGGTTTTACAGAGATCTTAATTCAATGTCATGTTAATCAAACATAGAATTTTTTCACTATGCTGAAAAATAGTAAAGGTCCGTGAAGCGTGGCAAAAAAAGAAATATTTATTTATTTATTTAACGCCCTTATGGGCTTTTACAAATATACAGAATAAAATTTAAAAAAAAAAAACATAAGACAGATAAAATAATAATGCAGTTAAAGGTACAAAAATAATATGAATGAATTTATGGTAAGACAAAATTATTAATTTAAATATATAACAAAATTTTATTTTGCTCAGTTTACGGATACGAGAGGGGCGTATCCGTAAACTTAACACAACGAAACAATGCGCGTATTAAGCACTGTACCTACACTAACTCAATTGCAAGCTTATATGGAAAGACCTTCACTGACCTGCGTTACATTTAAACATTCGTTTAGTACTTAAACTTGATTTAGTAAAGAGTTAAACCGCCAAATAAGCAAACCATACATAAAAATCTCATCAACAAAATATAATATGTGTATTAATCGATGATACAAAATTCAATTTTATTGATGAAGTTGCATTTTTGTGATCGTGGTAATTAAACCAATGTAAATGTATCATTTGAAAATGAAAAGAACCAATCTCTGTTTACAAAAAGAAACCAAAGTTGCCACCGGGATTTGAACTCGGACCGTTTCAATTGCTAGAAGACGACTCTCACAACTGAACCATATCATCATTAGCTTTTGTTCTATACTTCTATACGTCACATCTAATTTTTCCGAAGGCAATCTACAATATTCTTGAATTACAATGTTTCTCGCATTAAACTTTGAACGAAATACGTTAGGTGGCGCCAGGATTCCGGTCCTCCCAGCGGTCATATCGAAAAGCTATAAATAATATTTTCAGTTGAGTACACTTTCAAAGTAAGCTTCGTATTTTCGTTTGACAACTTTTATTACAATTTTAACTAAACGTGAATTTCCTATCGCTACGCGGGAGACTGCGCAATGTATTGCCTGTAGTATGGAGTGAGTAGAATAGATAAATCAATACATATATATATTTTATGTTACCATTTTATACATTTATATGTTATCACTAAGAATAAATTCTACCCTAGACTAATAAACGGAGATTCGTGATTTAAAAAAAATAATGAAACTCAATATAAATTTCTAAATGAAAACCAAATAAGCATAGGTAGGTATTAAATTTAAATAAAGTCGTTAAATAAACCCTGTGGGGGTTGGCAGAGAGGATAGAGCGCCATACTCTTCTGTCCTGACATACAACTTTCGCCTCATCCACATTCATACATCTTCGCATGCAAGCTCGACGGTTGTTGAGGCTTCTAACGGGACTGATGGATACTGGAAGATGGTCCCGTTAAAAATGATCATAATATTAATTATCGAAATAATCGAAAAACCTTCTTAGGTACTGTCTCCACAAAATCTTTTAAAAACTGTTTTTCTTTTCCTATGTACCTTTAAGAGAATCACATCAAATCATTATTTATGTGAAGAAAATAAGCTGAAAAAAAATTATTCGGGTCATCAATTTCCATTAGCAAAAATTCATTTTGAACTACATTGCGAGACATTTTGGGCTTACCCGAAGTGAGCAAAACTCATTAAAAAATTCCAATCAAACCATGCTACGAAAAACGTTCGGTTCAGTCGCAATTTTCATAACGCCGGCCGCACACTGGATGCGTTTTCGTACGAAATTGAGTAGTACGTATACGTACGAATATGCAAGTACATTCCTGTTTATGGGACCAAAGTGATTAAACTACGTGATCATCAGCGCAGATCATGGCGGAGAATCTCTAAAGAACTAAAAAATATCTGTAAGTTAAATAATTTGGTTTAATGAAGGTGAGGTATAATTATGTACTTCGAACAAAAAAACTTTTTAATATTTCTCCGATGTTATGAGCTCTCGTTGCTCTTCGATTCTCCCCAGCATTTGTGAATCTATTAGATAGACAGTCATGAAATTTGTCATTATTTAAGTCGGCCATAATTATGATGAAATTTACCAAATTCATCACTTCTAGTATATTATATTTCGTTCACCCATTTGGTTCTACGATGCCGACGACGCCGTAGCAGTACGAGTACGAAGAGAGTTTTCCAGAAGATACAGATTATTCATTTGGCACAAACGTTATTGGAGAAATGCGAAAAGTAACTGATCGTGACCAACGCAAGACGCAATCAATGTGCGCGCTCAATACGTATGAAAATAATCGTACGAATACGTACGTAATAATTCGTATCCACCAAGATCCAAGTGCGACCGGCCTAACATTTATAGAGCAGGGATAAATAACGATCAACCTTGATGACGAGTAATTCGAAAAGGTTCATTCCAAGCTAAGTAAGCTTAAACCGCAATAAAACACAATTTGATAAATAATGTCAAAACGGTGTGTGCGCGCTTGCAAATTACATGTTTATGCGATGGGGAAACAGCGCGGAATTACTGCAGGGGTTGAAAACAGTCGCTGGAGCCAAAAATTACGCACTACTTTGGCGTTGAGCGATGACAAAATGAGAAACATATATAAATACGTCAAACGTCACGCAATGAAAAATACCAGCTTCAGTTATCATCCAGAAATATAATCGTGATTTTATTTATGTAACTGTGCCTGAAGTAATTTTAATTGGAAGAATATAAAGAAATGAGAAACCTTGCATTCACAATTGAAATACCGCCGTATAGTAGCAAAATAAATATAAATAATAAGAACAATCTTATAAAAACATATTGATGCTGGAACCTATAGAAGCCGCAGATATTAAAGCTGAAACCTAACGAAAAGAAACAATGAAAGACTTGAGGCCTTCGAAATGTAGTGTTGGAGGAGAATCATGATCAGTAGGTTGGAAGGGAAATAAATGACAATTGGAAGAATGAAGAAAATTGAAAACTGATTTCTTTTGAGGAAGATAGTAAACATTAGGTACATACGCAATTACTGTGAAAGAATGAAGAGTACGGCCTAGGAAAATAATCGTGAGCTGATCGATACTGATGATGGTTGAGAAGATGCAGAGGTTGCCTAGACCTGGTGCAGAATAGGGATCGACAGAAAGCTACAGCGAGGGAGATTGTCTCATGAGAATAAAACTTAGCAGGAAATATTTTTCCACCTTTCTTCACTTCAAATGTGAATATATTTTCATTTCAATCAGTTTTTGGGTTGTGTTTGAAATGCAAGCTGGTCTATTCTAGTGTATATTTCCTACAATGTTTTCTTCTTCAGAATATGGTTACTTCTATAGTTTTGAATAACTCCTTCTACATTTTAGACAATTTTTATGATATACAGGGTATAACAGAGCCACTTCACAATACTTGACAGTTGGATTCCTGCCTTAATTATGAGTCAAAAATGTTCAAGCAACCACGACCTAATATCAATAGTTAAGGAGAGATATGCGACATCAAAAGTTCCATTTTTTTTCAATGTTTTAGACTTTTTTGCAACACGTTGGAATATCATTACAGTAACTTATATTTAACATGAAAAAATTATTTCCTTTAATACAAGTCAAATAAAAACCTTCCAATTTCAATTGGAGAATATTTTTATTTAACTTTTATTGAAAAAAAATTAATTTTTCATAATCGGTATAAGTTACTGTAATAATACATCAAAGTTTTGCAAAAAAATAAGTCAGAATATTAAAAAAAAAAATACAAACTTTGATGTCTCATATCTCCTTAACTATTGATATTAGGTCATGGTTGCTTGAACATTTTTGACTCATAATCTAGGCAGGAATTCCCCTGTAAAGTACTGTCGACTAGCTCCGTTACACCCTGTATAATAAATTATGGACCCAATACAGATAAGCGATAAAAAAATATAAGAAAAGTTCCACCACATCTGGATTCAATGGTGCATGAAATTGCACGGCAAATATGAAAAGTCGCGGACTTGACATTGCAAGTGATGGGAAAATTGGTGTTTCGAAAATTTAGTTCTTCATCTGGCATTCGCACAATGCCAAGCCACCAGGAAAAAAGCGACAGACTAACCGCATCCCTCGGTTCGCAAGTGGCGTGCAGTGAAAATAAACCGCTGTCGTAGGGCCCGACTGCACGGCGAAACGAGGGTCAGTGATTGGCGGATATAGGCCATGTTTGCCGAACCAATGCGGCGCGTGAATTCAAGGGTTTTCTTCGGACATGGAGATTTCCAACCCGGTCAGCTTATAAAAGCTGCGGCTGGGCGATCGTAGCGCAATTAAGGGAGTGAAAAGTTACAGAAGGTGCGCCGAAATGTTAGTAAGCCGTGCGACTAACTCATCGACTTCAAATAAAAATTCAGTTTGATTAAAATTCACATCGAATCCAAATAAAAATTCAGTTTAATTATAATTCACATAAAATTCAAATAAAAAATCAGTTTAATTAAAATTCGCATTACATTCAAAGTGGTTATTGAATGTATTAAATAGAGTTAGGAAAATATAAAGAAATAGCTTGATAAAACTAGAGATAAGAAAAACTGGATAATTCAAACGTAAGTACAAATAGAATATTTATAATTATTATTAATAAATGATAAAAAATGGAACAGAATAGTAATTAATTAGTATATTTTAATTAACACTAAATAAATCATTGTATTTTTTTTTCTTTTTTTAAATAGAGATGCGAACGCGGAATACGTGTCACATCAATATTCATACTATTTTCAAATTAAGCTAAGCGCTTGTGCTATGAAAATACGACTAACTTGCTTGTCTGGAGTAAGATTCGAACCTGCGACCTTTGGATCACGAGGCGAGAGTCCTGACCATAAGACCAACAAGCTACTCATGAACGAACACGCGTTGATAATAATTAATATTAATTACACCCGATGATCAGAGGGACTGCCCCTCTCGAAACTATAGTAGTGATAAATACAACTCAACGTGTGTGCATTACAAAGTTTGATTTATTGTAAATTAAAATAATCGTAATTAAGATAAATTATAGAAGTCTCACAGAGATGAAGCTATGAATATGAGAAACGTGTGTGGAAGTCTTTTTATACGATGGCCCAGGGCTAACAATCTGTTTGAGCTTGCATAAGTGATCACTCTACACAATGCAACGTTCACCGATTCCATTGTAAGAACATCCACACATAAATAAATCTACACATATAAAAAGACTTCCAGACACGTTTCTCAGGTCCTTTTTACGAATAGCTATCTTTTAAATTTGTTTTCACGTTAGTACTTAATTGTTATTCATTTAACATATATTCTTTTTTTTATATTTTGGTTCTTGATTTTTAACTTGTTAGTTGTACATTGTACCTACCCTAACTAAGGGACCAATCCCCCATTTTCAGTATAAAAGTGGTGAAAACAAAGTACATGTTTATTAATTATATAAATACTTTAATTTTAATGATTTCATTACCAACAATTAGATTATCACAAAGCATTAAAAAATTGATTATAAATACTTCGATAGTATTTATTTAAGTACCTATATCGAATGTGGAAATCCCAGGTTTGTTTAGTATCTTCGTAAAATTCTTTCTTGTATTACTCACCGAGATGGTATAATATTTATTTATAATAAAATCTTTCCGGCACTGGCCGCAGCAATCAGATAGATTTTGTATATATGTAGATAAGCTTTTTAACAGAAGGTAACAAAAAAAAATAGATCGAAATTTAGCGGAACTTGCGTCATGAAACTCCCAGCAATATGTAACTTTCGATATACTGAATCGTGCAGATATTCAGCGATTATTGTCATTCGTAATCTGTTTTTTAATTCATTATTAATTTTGATTTTGATATAAATTTTACAAATATTGGTATCGCAGAATTGCGTAAATGTAATGTTATCTTATCAATGTTATTACGAACGACAACAAAATATATTAGGACGTTTTAGGACATTTATAATTTATGATAAGGAAAAAATAATTAAATCTCAATTAAAATCAGTCTGGCTTTCAACTGTCACTAAAGAGGGAAAACTGAAAAAATAAAAATATCGTATTAACTATAAAATACCCAGGCTTGACTAAACCCAAATGCGATTTCACCGGGAATTGAACCCGGAACCCTTCGGTATGCGGTGCCATTCCCGCAGATCTAAGAAGGCCGCTATAATATTGGGATTATTAATAATTATTACAATTAATTAATTAATTATCAAAATAATCAATATTAATAATTATTAATCGGTACAATATAAATCGATATAATAAAGTAAAAATTAAAAAATAAAGCGAACGATCATTTCGGCTGTCTAGGCCGTTATCAACTGACAATTATTTATAATTAATAGCATGAAATATTTGACATATTTATAAGTACATAGTAGATAGTACATATTATAATTCAATGCCGACGTCATTTTTCATTGTTGATGGATGTATATGTGAAATATTTTCAAAATATGTACGTAATAATTCGAGCAAAAGTCAGTAAATTATTTAAAATATTAAAAAAAATATATATGAGAGAAATTGCAATAAAGCAAAATGTTGTGAAATTAAGTAAGAAAAAATTGTGAAATTTGCTCACTCGGCCGGACGATCGCCTTAAGCATATTTTACGACGAAGATAATAAGGAACCGATCACGATTTCGTCAGCACGATTGGATTAATCTTATTTATCACTAATCTTATTATCTTAATATCAATATATTATATTAAATTAGTACATACGATTTTTGTTGAATGGGTTTTTTATTTTACGCATTTGTATATATGCCTAAAATTAACCTGTTCTTTGCGAAACAAAATGTGGATCAAATCAAGAGGTCGAGTGTAAAGACAGCCATATATATAACGGAGTTCTAAACAGGGAAGAAGAAAAGAAAAGAACAGAAAATGAGCATCAACGGTGGGCTAGAGAAAACAGGATAGAATCGTCAGGGGTAGTTGTGTGGTATGGTCATGTAATAAGAAGATCAGATGATTATATCGTCAAGATAAAGAAGACTTCAAGCAATCTAGTTGGCAGACGTCGAGAATGAGATCAAAAACGTCCATATAAGTTAGGAGACAAAAGTTCCAGGAAAGAAGATCCGTATAAGATGGCTAGAAAGTACGAGCAAATAAGTAGTAATACTCAAACACTGCATTCGTTGTGGATTAATTGAGTTTAAAAGTGAAAAATTACATTTAAAAGATTAAATGCTTCTACGCGATCGAAAGGTCAAGGACGGAATGATGGGAAAACGATGGTGCGAGTGGCACGGAGTCGCGTCACTTATTTATGGCCTATGTTTGGCACACTCAAGTGTTGAGGTTTAAAGCCGATCTAGACTCTGGCCTACGATCGCAATAGTAGGTACAATGACCCAAAAGAAAACAAACACGAAATCAATTATCGTAGAAGGATGATAGAGCGAATGGATATTAAGGGGGGGTAAGGTTAATTCGGGGAAAAAAAGGCATGTTTTCAAGAAATTTTTTTGGCGATTGCTAGATTGTTTATTTAATTCTTATATAATAATACATTATTTATACATTATTTTTAAAAACTTTCATTGAAAAATATTTATATTTAAGCGAGTGGCAATGAATCTCCGGAGGCGCCCCGAAAAAAGTTGTTTTTCTGTGTACATCATAACTCTAAACAAAATCATCTGAAACAAAAAAATCAAAATGCACTTGTTAAAGGAGATGTTTTTCGAGGTAACGCCGTGAAATTTTTTTTTTTCGATTTTTCAATTTTTGGTAGTACTTGAAAGTGAAACACCGATTTTCGCTAAAAATATCGGCCAATTTGCTACTGTAAAATTAATAATTATTAACAAAAAAAGAAAAAAGCTCACGGCGTTACCTGGTGAATTAAGTGAAAAAGTACTGTGCAAAATTTCAAAACGATTGGTCCAGTATATTTTGAGTTATGGCATACACGGACTTCAAAAATGTCATGTTTCAGAAAAACGCTTTAAAGTTTAAATTTAAAATTCAAAATAAAACTCGACAATTATTTTATACTTACACATAGTCGTCGATGCCAGGTCCACACAGCAAATAGCTTTCATCAAGAAAATCTAAAGCATCTTTTTGTCTCAAAACTCTTCCAATATAATAGCACATCAGGTAAGCGCGTCCATCAGATGCCCGAGCAGGTATAGAAAATCAGTCTGAGTATCGCTCAAATGTTCATAACTTAGTCAATTTTGCTCCGATTGACTTGAAATTTTGACACAATATTCTTGCGATATTATACATTCATTTAAAAATAAAATAATTAAATACCTTACCCCCCCTTAAAGGAAGATATAGTAATATCTCTCAGTTAATGGATTGAAATGTGACGGAATAAGAATACTGTGATACGTTGTAAAATTGCGACGTGTTTTAACGTTAATTGTTGGAATATTCTATAATTACCGGCTTTATAAATAGGCGAATAGTTTCAATGCGAAATTCTTAGAAATCGCGATATTATTGAGCACTGATTATCGCTTTTAAGGCGGTCAAGGCAGAAATAGGGAAAATGTTAAAGGTTTTCATTCAGTAGATAGAAACCTAAACGAAAGAAAGGTGCAAAACTTTGCTTTATTTGTTGTAACCTCATTTGTGGCACAGCCAGTCGGAAATGGGCTGACAGATATAAGTGCATTGCAAGGCATTATAGAGATTCTGAGTTAGAAAGTGAGAAAATAAATAAATTAAACAAATTAAAAAATAAATAAGAAACATGATGAATCAGCAAAGGTTGAAAGATCTTTGATAAAAATAATCACATCTTTGTGTCTATCGCTTCAGACTTAGTAGGTAAATTTTAAATAAAACTGATACATTACATGGATTGTAGGGTCAATTTTCTTCAAAATACGGATTAGGTTGATACGTGATCTTTGTTTGTTTGTTCTGAAGGTACAGAAAAATTAATGGCAATTTCTACTCTCAGAAACATCAAATCAAAGTATGATATTGAATTTTACTACTTCATATTATTAGTGTACTATCGTGTGAGTATAATGAACTGCAATCTATGAATGTATTTTTCAAATAATGTACCGATTAATATTATTATAATATTAAAAGTTGTTCGTGTATAATGTCTGACAAAATGTAAAGCTGAGAGACTTAATAATATATTTAGAAAAATTTCTTTTTGAATAACCTTCTTAGTTTATTAAGATTTATGAAAATAATTTCCACATTAAAAGGGGAAGATGTAGATCTTTATCCGTCCTAAAAAGCAATGATGCTTTTATTTTGACTTTAAAGCTAGAAATATTTTCATATAATCCATTGAATGTAAGTCAATTTCTTTGTTAATTTCTTCTGCCGATCTTCGTACAGTATTGAAAAATGGCCTCATAGGGTGGGTAAACGGCTGGTTTATAATATTGACTGTGTATATTTAGTCACGCCAATAACAACTAGAGATAAAATTTCTCAGGTATTCGTACTTGTACAAGTTCGTTGTTCTAATTGTTATTTGACCCTGGGCCTCGGAGGCGTGAAGAAGTTTTGTGTGGACGTCGCTCCGTCCCGCTCGCATTCCCGTGGGCATCAGCTGGGCGGTGAGTACGACCACTTTAGCATTAAAAAAATGCCGAACATGGGTGGCGAAAAAAAAGAACGGTCCTGGGTGTGTGGTGGGTCCTTCTTCTCTTGTACAAGTACGTCACGTAACTAATTATTGGCTGTCATTGTCAAGTGTCGTGGACCTGCTGCGGGGAGTGAGGACGGAGAGGGGAGAAGTATGCTTATCTTAAACGCAATAAAAATGCTGTCAGATCCTTGAGCAAACACGGATAAGATTAGCAATGAAACAAGTGTTGGTGGATTTCAATATTTGACGTTATTAACGAATCGCGTGGTGCCAGGGGCGTAGCAACAAAATGCCGGGCCTCCGGACGTACCGGGACCCTATTTCCTCCCTAATTTATTAACAAAAACACTGGATACAAAATATATTACTATTTCATGCGGGCGTTAGTTATGTACATTTGCAATGGTCGACAAAAGGGCTATTTTTACTGGGCTTCATAAAAAAGGTTTATCTGGATAACGTTTAAGGTCAAACTAGATGATACAAGTGGCGAGGCTTATATTTAAAGCATCAAAGTTCTCGCGGATATCCTCAATGCTGAGGGCAGCTACATTGGCTTCGCCTGCCAGAACGGATAAATTTCAAACTCTCTCTGATGGTGTACAAAAGTCTTCAAAGAAAAGCACCACAATATTTGATCGACCTCTGTATCCCAGACTCATCACTGGAAGACGGCTCACACCTGCGGTCAGCTGAATCGGAAGCACTCTGCAGGCTGGTAGTACCAAGGAGACCTGGAGCCAAACGTGCTTTCAGCTTTGCGGGCCCAGCTATGTGGAATCAGCTGTCTCCAGTGCTGCGATCTATGGAGAACCAGGAACACTTCAAGAAGAGCCTAAAAACTCATTTTTTCGGGATGTCGCACCTGTAAAGCGCCCTTGAAGCGTCTCTTACGCAAAAAGGCACTATATAAATTAACATAAACATAACATAACAATGAAATTCCATCCAACCATTCTCAGCGTGGGTCCTAGCTGCCTCCAAGGAAGTCCTCCTGCTGCTCTGTCGTTGGCTGCCATTTTCCAATTTTGCTGCCCCAGGGCCCGGAGGTCCGCAACGACACCATCTAACCACCGCAATTCCAATGGTGTAATACGCGCTTGATAGTACGGCCTCTTTGCATTGTTGCCAATATTGATCCACTGTGATGTCTAAGTTCCCATTGGAAGTACTTATTGTCGGTAGTCGGTTCCGTATCTGGTATTCCAGGTTCCAATTCGTAATTCCTTAAAACGTTTGCCAGGTCGTGTTTTTAAGATCAGTCCAGTTTTCTCTCTTGTCGGTTTCTTGACGGTACAATGAAATTAATTTATAATAATTCATTTGTCTCGAGATTCTTAAATGTACGCTGTAATATAACATAAGAAAAGTTTTTTTTTAAATTATATCTTTGAACACATGAACGGCAACTTTAAGAGCGAAAGTTGTTGTGATCCAAGTCGATTTGTGAATTTTATTGAAATTTATAGGCCTTTTTTATAATCTCGTCTTCTCAGTAGCTACGCCATGCGTTGGGGCCATTTTGCTCGTATCAGTTGTTCAGAAGATGGCCTATGTTGAAATTTTTATCAAGGTTAATTAATGGATTAAATGCCACTAGATTGTTTTCACAACTGTCGTAAACATGACAACTAGATGAGTTATCACTGATTGTAGATAAGCAATTGTCGGTCGTTGTGAAATAGTAATTAGGTACATTAAATTTAAATAAATGATAATTATTCATTTTCTAACATAACACTATTTAACTAGAGTTTATTATCATAATTATTTAAGATATATATCTAATATATAAAACTAGCTTCACTATTCGACTAAGTCTGAGATTTGGATTCTTGTATATATTATTTACATATATTATTTACATATTACTGAAACTAAATTATGGATTCAATAAAGAAAATCTGAAAGTCTGAAACAAAGCAGTACACATAAAAACTTGTTTTCGAAACAAACAATGTTTTTATTATTATTTAACTGTTAATTGTATATTTCAAAGCTTCATATCTCATAATGGAAATGAGCTGAAAATAGTCGCGTCGACCTATAAACTCTACTGTGAAAATATAACGAGGCCGTAGCGCATAGTTTTTTCTGTTTCAGACATAACTTTTCGGTTTTAATTCATAATAAGGATTACTATAAATAAAAATTGGTACACGGCATATGAGAATCATAACCACTATACCAACAAGCTAGTCAATTTATTATATACAATACACTATAGGTCCGTCACTTTGGTTGAAAATAGTCTAGTATTTGAACGGGATGGTAAATTTAGGTGAAAATTGCAGTAACACACGTAAAATATCTTAAGGAATACCTCAAAAGATGTTAATGGAAAATGAAAAAATAATTTTTCAGACACAGTAGCTCCTACTATTTCATGGTGATATAATAATTAATACAAATGATTTAATCAATAAAATTGAAATCATTTAATTTTATAGCTAGTGAAGATTTTACAGTTTTATTTCGAAATTGATGTAAGATGTGTTTAATCTCTGAAAACGTCGTCAGTTGTCTATTTAATAAACAAATATATTTTTATATGAATTATCATTTTTTTTTCATTTTGCCTTTTCAAAATTACGCATTTAATTGATAATCCACGCGCGATTTAGTATTTTGATCGAAAGCTTGCAGTGACCGCGTGCGTGGGCAGTTTTTTTAAACGCAATGGAAAATTACCAAAGGCATGCCTCGTGTTTGCAGTGATACCTCGCGACACCGAGTGGGCATTGTGCATACATATGCATCTCATGGAAGCCAATTATCACATTACGATATAAGGAAATGAGCAAATAAATCATAAAGTGCATTAGGAATTAATAATTTTAATAAAGGCGCCAGCGCTGGGAGAGAGGAGTGGGGAAGACTGTATGCAACGCGAAAACAACTACAATTAAGAATTATTAAATCTATAGCAAATAAAAAACAAAAAGAAGCATGTAAGGACCAACCGGAAAACCTATTCAAAATGTGTAAAATCTTACCGATCCAAAAACAACTTTACTATAAAGTGACACTGGAAGAATACGAGAAGGACAGATTCAAAACATAAATAGCGAATAAAAAACTAGAAATATAAAAAACAAATAATTGTTACGGAGACAGAACCGAACAGTGCGTAATTCCAAAATTATTCAACAAGCTACCGGATAAAATAAAAAATATAAAAAAGACATTAAAGAAATACTACAGTGAATTGTGAAGTGGATAGGAAAAGCAAAAATTAGTTTATTATAGTAGCTTATTATATAATATGTCATAAATTAAGCACAATTAAGTAAAGAAATGTACATACACTTATTATAATTAAATCCTTGCGTTTAAACTGTAATAATTACAGTTTTGCAAGAGGTAAGTTAAAAAAAAAAATAATAAAAAATATCAGCCCGTGGTAACTAAAAAAAATCATTTTGTGAGTACTGTCAAACTCCTTAACTTCCGTTTCCCGGGAAACTTCTATAAGAACTGGTGCTCCATATCAGATCCACAACACAACAAAGCACACCGGTATTTTTGCGAATTTTTACCGTTCAGCGAGAGTTTAGAAAATCTGTAATAATAATAAACAATCGTCGACATCGTTGCTGGGCTACGTTAGTCGAGGATCTCCTCGCCTTTATTTTAGGGCGAAGCTATGCGATGATTTAGTAATCTTTTGTGCAAACAGACTCACCGGCCGCACTATAGCACTGCGCCTGATGGCACATCGGGTTAAGACAATCAGAGAACTCCGGAGTGTTGGATACCAATTAGGGAAAGAGTTGGAATTATTGTTTATGGGAAATGTGGTATGAGGTGTGAGGAATGTATTAAGAGATAAGGGGAATGAGTGAAAGGAGATTTTGATGAGAATCCCTCTTCCCTTACCGGGCTTCGGACCGGCACCGCAGCTAGGAGCGGAGTATCATTAGCATGAATACTATTTAAAAAATATTGATCATATTATTTGGATAAACCTACTTATTTATTTATTTATTTCAACGGTTACAAAACCTATTACAGTAATTTGATGTTGTACTGATTACCTTATAATATAAAATGAGAGTAAGTAAAAGTAAGCATAAGATAATAAAGATAAAATATGTAGAATACAGAGTTAATATAAAAATTAAAAATGTTCTCAGGTTTTTAGGGCCGTACAGAATCTTCTGTGTATATTTTTCTGGAAGATGTGACCTCTCTGGCCGAAGTTTCGGATCCCATTGCAGAATCCATCAAGGTAGTGTAGGTTAAGTATTGCCTTGCAATACCGTACCGAAGTCAGGGCGTGTCCAAGTTTGTGTTAGGTTGTGTACTGGATTGCAGTACCGTGTCGAAAGCAGGGTGTGTATGCCTTGATATAGTGTATTGTGCTTCCGTGTCGGAGTCATATTATGTCACTGTTTCATCTACTGTCGGATGTCGGACTGTGCGGAGTTGTCAATTTGATTGATCCCACAGCGCCGGATACCACGAGGTATTTAACATATAGTATTTTATTAATTACACCTGCATGTTTCGGAAATACCTT
Source organism: Agrypnia vestita (assembly GCA_016648135.1). Taxonomy (NCBI): domain Eukaryota; kingdom Metazoa; phylum Arthropoda; class Insecta; order Trichoptera; family Phryganeidae; genus Agrypnia; species Agrypnia vestita. The sequence goes on from JADDOH010001468.1 coordinate 303,311, forward strand.
TTCATAATTTTTGTTGCTGAATCAATTGAAAAAAAACAAATGAATACTATTTATCAACAACTGTTAAAAAATAAGGGAAACTTATGAAGAAAACGAGTAGGTATATATTTTTTATGATTAGAAGTTATACAATGAAAATAGAACAAATAAGGTCTCCTGCAACGAGGCTCAAATCCTACCCCAATATCCTATAACATTAGGGGAGTGTCAAAAAGCATTCCAATCAATAGTGTCACGAAATACGAAAGCTTGAACATAAAAGAAGGCTGAAACAGCGCACATACACAGTTCAAGGGCGACCTACCTATTTTAATATCCCCTTTGAAGAATTTTTATTTAAAACTTTCAGTACACAATTCATGCCGTCCGGCATAGTTTACCATTTTTAAAAATCTTCTGCCGGACGACGTTATTTTGCTCAGTAAAATATTTTTCTTTAAATTGTAAAGTAAATTTAGAATCATCACTTAAATGCCATTTGAAACTCTGTTCTGCAAGGCGTCAACGAACTGTCGCGAGAAACAGTGGATTACCGGATTCTTGTTTAAATGTTTTTTTAGTGATTTTTGAATTTTGTGCTGTTATCTTAACATAATATATTCTTCATTAAATGTTTATCCCCAGCCGTGGAGAATGAAGATAATCTTGTATATCGTTTGAGACATATCTTAGACTAATGATGCGGAAAATTTCAATAAAATATATGTACCTAATAAGGTAATAATTGTATGAATCAATTAAAAAAGTAATGTAAGAGTATGATGTGCCTAGAGAATTTTTTTTACGGAGAATCTTCACGAAAAATAAGTAAAAATAGCTTTTTTATAAAAAATAGGTAGTTCTTAACAGTTAAAAAAACAGAACTGCACGCACATTTAATAAAATTTGAATACATATCACTGATCAGGATCCCCGAGATAATTTTACTATTGATTTTTAATTTTACTTTTTATAATATTCAAAATTATTAATAAAAACAAGACTTTTGCAACTTTAATCGGTATAATTTTAAACGTAATAATTAACACTTTTTTTAAAAATATTTATAAGCATACTTAAGTACTCTACATTCCAGTCAAACTGATAGGAAATAATAACACTTACAAGTTGTTCACATACCTCACATACTAGCCCCAGGTTCCTCCGCCTCGCAGGTACCAGGCAGGGACACGCTCAGAGACATGTGAATCGGATCACATTTCATTATGCAAAGAGCCCATCGTTTGTAAAATACTCGACTGCGTGGATAGATACCTACTTATTGTGATTCTCAAAGACAACCAAGGTAAAGCCAGCTACCTGAGAATCATAAAAGCCAGCACTTGATAAGCGAGAGTCATTCGCGAAGGCTAAGCGCATCACGCCAGTATCACGCCTTTGAAGTGTCCTATGCAGCCGTCGTAAATTTCAGTTCAAATGTATTTATAACAATAAAAAATTCAAAATCACACCGACAATGATCCCTATATCATGTCATCTTCGATAAGAGATGACAGCACGATAACGTAGCTAGGTAACTATCGCACATTACACGCGAAGAAAACCTAAATTCGCCGAGGAAATTGCGCAAGTACGTGGTCTAGTTTGGCCGCCTGTGGTGGTGCCAGTGACAAGTGAACAGTAGTGGACAATATTCAAGCGCGAAGTGCGAAGGATCCTGAAGAAGACTTGAGACAGGAAAGCGAAGAGGAATACGAGAAAATGGCTCACCGAGGTGGAGATAGAAAAGAAGACATGGAAGAGAAAGAGGAACTCTTGGTTTCTCAAACTCCGCAGCCTGTGATCATGGTAGTACCAACTTTTTATTTAGTTTTTTGAGGTATTCGCCTATTCGCAGTCATTTTAAATTCAGCCGCAATATTTTTAAACTACTTTTCTAATGTTGACTGAGGGGTCAAAAACTTCAAAAGGCATTTATAAGGTATCAAATCAATTGAAAAATAAAGTGTGTAATGGCTATATAAATTACTTTGTGGTTACATATTTAGAAAATATTTGAAACGGTATACATTTATTTTAGTCCTCGATTTGAATGTATTAAAATCATACAAATAAATTTAAAAAAGAAAATGACTCTTGTCTGATCATAATTAATATTGAGTTGATTGTGCCATCGTAATTTTTAACTATTAAACCGATTATTATTGTTTTAGAGTTTATATAGTAATTTTTAAAGAACTCCTTGATAGTCCCTTTTTAGCTTGATAATACATATTGCGTAGGCGACTGCAAGTATATTATTTTACATTATTAACAAAATAATAAGTTCCAGAAGTAGGGTTAAAAATGATTTAAACATATTTAATAAGATTAGTTTTGATCACATGTTTAATTCCTTATTATTATTTTAATTAATTTCATCAAGAATAAGTAGTGTATACAACTGATCAATACAATGTAATATATAATGAAGGCTGGTGTTGATTTATTTGTATGTACTTTTCTATTAGCATGTGAGCTCCTTCTTCTTTATAATTATTCTTCAATTAGACTTAATTGCAAGAGTAATCAAACCATACGAATGATTTATATTGTGGAATATTTAAATACACAGATTGTTCTAAACGAAACGTGTACAACATTCTAAACAACATTTCTAAACAAAATATATAAATTTGGTCTGATATGCTCCATTACCGAGATATAATTTTATTTAAACTCGAATTAAATTAAATTGAAATTATTACATAAATGTTATGTTAGAAAATCATCGGAAATGCATGAGTATAGGGATATAAGAAAAAAATATTTATTCACAATTTAAAAGTCTCGAAATGATAGTGAATTAAGATTGCGTGTAATGAAATAAGACTACAAGAAGAAGACGTTTTTAGGCACAAAATTTGATTTAATCGACGCTAAATACATCGAAATAAATCTTAAATATATCAAAACAAGTATACTGAATTTCGAAAATTTGATTTTAAGTATAGCAAATTTATTTTCATATTTCGGTGATGGCCATATTTAAATAAAATTTTGTTATTCAGAGTTATATATATGTAGTATACATATTATTATTAATAAAATATATTCTCGAAATTGAAAGTAGCTAATAAATGTTTTGAAATGACGAACGAACTAGTGAAATATATTTTAAAACAAGCAAAGGGAATATTTTATATATTTTAAGAAAAGTATATAATTTAGGTTTAGGAACGTCGATCTTCGTTAATTTAAAATCGTAAAAAAAATCCAGAGCCCCAAATGACATTTAATTTTCATAAATAATTTTATAAAATTTGGTATAACGAAGACGGACTGATAATCGGAGGAGAATTTTAATGATTATACTTTGGATAGTATTTTCTTTATTGTATTATCTTAGCTGAAAAATCTTCGTAATCCTAAACATATCCTAGAAAGCGAAAATGAGGAACTGTTAGCTGACAAAAAGTTGCAAAATTTTGTTCTAAGTATATCGGAAATATATATCTGTAAAAAAAAAACAATTTTTACGAAAAATTTTAAGAATATAAAAAATAAAACATTTTCTTTAAAAAAAATCTAATAAAACCACAATATGCCTTTCCAACACTCTTAACTTAAAACTTTTTACGTCGTTGCGCCCCGTACGTAACCTTCAACATAAATAAACACTAACAAAGATAATATTGATATTTCAAAGGAAAATAGAGGAAAATACTCAACGATTTTAGAGACAACGTACACTATTTTATAGTGTTTTGTTTGAAAAACGGTGTCCATAAGCTTACTTTAGGCTATATTAGGCAGATCTAATTAAGGGAAGTACCTCACTATATTAGTTTATTCAAAGAACATTATTTCAGAAAAGAAAATTGAATAATTCACGAGTTCAAAATGATATTTATGTTTTATGATAAAACTGTATATTGTAAATTTTTGAAGTTTTAAATACGAGGGCTGTATGACAAGTACGAGAGATATACATATGAAATCTATGTACTGAAAAACATTTGTATGTTTTTTAAACTTTTTAATTTCGGGGAACTGCGATATGACTTTCACAATATTATGTTAATACTTATTCAAAAATAAATAGTAAATTTATTTACAGAAGACAATATATATACTCGTTTACACATATCTCAAATCATTCTTACTTCAATGGCTGGCATAGATAAGTTGGCGTGGAAGTTATCGGGCATGGAAAAGTTACAGTGGGGAACAAATATTTTTTTAAATTGACAGATATTGTATGAATATCTTTCCAATTGATTCATACAATTTAGTTCAAAAACAGTATATTCGTTATACATATAACAGTTATATTCAAATTCGCCGAAATTCATAAAAAATGATACGTCATCTCGGCAACAAGGTCGCTAAATGCCTGCACGGAAAATGCAGCCGGGGGTGTGCCAAGGACGCTCGCGGTCGCAGCGCACGCTCCGATAATCTGGAGTGCATTTAACTTCAAGTGAATGCACATTGGATTGTAATTGTATAATGCACCTAGACAGGGAACGTGAGGTGGACGAATCATAAATCAACCGTATAATTTGTTGCCAATGTTATGACGTCAGAGGGAAACGGCGCTTGCGGTCTCGCAACAAACAAAATAAACAATGGTACCTTTACTAGAAAAATGTTACACGTTCCATGTTCCGCGATGCGTGTTACAAGTAAAATTTTTGGTCATTGCACTTTATAGATGTGTTGTGTATCGATATCCGCATCAGATGTGAGACCTCAAAAATATTTTTAACTATTTGGTTTATTACAATGCTTTCAATCCTTGAAGTGCCGTGACCAAAAAATCGATGTAATAAACTAAACATCCAGATTTGTCAGGTTTGTGCGAAATGAAAATAAATTTTGCAAAATATCAAAAGCTTAAAACAATTGTGGCGCCAATGACGCAGTATTATTGTCAATAAAAAATTAGATACGTCCGATTTTCAATAATAGCATATCGTGACTGGAACAACAAGGTATAGGTAATCTGACATTTTGGTCAATATCGGATTTTGTGTATCTATCAAAATACTGAGAATAAATTTCACTTCCAAACCTCGTTACAATCATATCAAAATTCCTGATAGTTAGGAGATAAGTACTGATTGAGCAATTCTTTAATACATAAACAACGGTTATATTGCGGATAATTATGCATCAAGATAATAAATAAATAAAAAGTTATGAAATTATTATATTATTCATTCATAATATGTTATAATATTATTAAGCAGGTATATATAATAATTATACGGTTATCAATAATTTTAAAATAATTTAAAAATCGCATTGCGCACGATGTTGTAATTTCGTCGGTAACTTTTTGCATAATTTCCTGTCACGCCCATTTATTACGAATGCCATTGTTTTAATAAGAAACATTTGAAACAATTGGGAAATGTTATGAAAGCAAGTTTCTTTGAAAAAAGCGTCGACGCGTTGTGTTTATTTTATTGATCGGCGAGTGACATATTTCATAGACGTCAGCAAAAAACGTAAAAATTTCCATGCTCTACCAAATGTCAGTCGTGTTATTTTTAAAATTAAGAATTGTGTTAGTTGCAATCCTGCATATCTAAGCACTTTTACGTAAAATAAAGAAATGGCTCTAGGCCATGACATCCCAATCACCTTGAGACCTTTTGAAGTATTGATTAGAATTAGGGTTGCCACCTTTTTTTTGTGCAAATAAAGTACATTGGTTATTAAAGGTAGGAAAAAAGTACGTACATTGTGTCAAAATAAAGGACGATTTATTTTACTTTATTATTTTGCTTAAAAACATACGTTTCATTACTTTTAACAAATAATTATCACTATTAAACAACTGCACACGATGTTTGAAATCTATATTATTTAAGTTAAAGTAAATAAGTCATTCATTTTTATCAGATTCAGAGGTGCTTTATTTCTTTCGTCTCAACATTTGCTATTCACCACAGAAAAAACTCTATAAAACCAAATTATCGTATTTTAACTACACTCAATCCGCTATGACATTGGTGTTGACATATGAGGTTAGGTTGCATAAAAAAACATGCGTTTATGTGGCGACCGCCACATGGTATATCGTCAATTATCGAACGTATTCGGCAACAATCGATAACGTTATCGACCCGGTAACTCTCTTGTTCCGTTTTACGCAAAAATTTCTACGATCAACTTTTTATTGTATGTTATAAGTAAAATGAATCCCAGAGATATCAAATCATGTGAAATAAAGTATTATCGCGTACTTTATTGTTCCCATAAAGTATAGAATACAATTACCCGAAATAACGAACAATACTTTATAATAAAGTACGGGTGGCAACCCTAATTAGAATCACACATGTTAACTGGTTTTCATACAAAACTCATAGAGAATTACTAACATGTAAAAGCTGATATCATTAAGCTGAACCGAGCTATTTGAGAGTCATATCATTAATTAAAAGCGTCCTTAAGTTGGGATATTATAACAGGCGAGGTAAACAAAACGATTATAATATATTATTCGTGGATTTGGCGTTAACATTGTGGGGTTAACGTTCATGATGAACATTAAATTGGTTGTAAAACATAAACTATGTTATCTCTTCGTGAGTTAATAATTATGATATATTTTGCTAGTTGAGGTTAACGAGAGTTTAAGACGCTTATAAATTACGCAATATCCTGCCAAATATCTGTAAACGTTTTTGGGTCGAAGGCTTTTACCTAGCAGGTGGAGCGTCTACCAGAAAATAAGTGTAAAATATCTAAGATGGTGGTAGAAGTGCATTCAATTGTCGAACCCACTTTGGAACAGTCTGGATTCTCACTGAGAGAAAGAAACTTAATGCCTTTGAGATTTGGTACTAAAGACACCTAGAATACCTTGCACAGCAATGCTTCAATTTCGGAACAATTAGGGAATAAAGATATATTTTGCTGAAGAAGCTGGTGGTGACTGTTAAGGTGGAAGATCAGAAAGGAAGAAGACGATCGCCTACGCGATGAACCGACCAGATGAAATACGCCATTGGTAACTCAAGTTTGGTATAGGGAAAAAATAAAGTTTCTCATTACCATGAAAGTTATGTACTATGGAAAGTCGCAGGAAACCGCATCAGGTTATCAGGTATAATAACATTTTCCGCGACTTCTTAATGAACGTGTGAGATTTCGAGGGACCTGCTAGTTTTAGTGTGGTAATTAATATTTTTAATGGTGTACAAGGTAGGTATGCCGGTATTTTTTTCCTGCAGTAGCCGTCTTTCGTGTTCGTCCTCGGACTGACATTAAACACTATACGTGGGGTATAAAAACAAAGGCAGCAAAAAAAAAATGCTTTGAATGCCGTCACCGAGGATTACTAATTTACTATTACTATTACATTACTACTGTACTGATTTCTAGCTTATATGTAAAATTCCAAAATCAAATTTTGGAATTTTATGTTAAAATAAAGTTATAATACAACAATCTTAAAAGTTATACCACAACAAAAAAATCGCATATTATATAGAAATTAGCAGTAACTCGTCAAAAATGCCGGCACTTTTACATGCCGGTTCCTAAAGAATGTGTAATTACTTATTTATAGCCGACACCCATGCAACAGAAATAACAAATTTTATCAAAATATTTGTACTTTTTTTTATACTTCCTCTGCCGGCAATCAATGGTACCAATTTAAACCCTGACGATTGTGCTTGGCGGAACATGACATGGTTCGCGTCGTTGCTAAGTCCTACATGTACTGTATTTTAGACCGGTCGTGCAGGCTAGGCGGTAGCAACATGCGTTAAGCGGCCGGTTCGGATTTTCTGGCCCAGGGTTCAAGCCCCATTTCCGGTCGTTTAATTTTGTGTTTTTGCCGCGAATTCGAACGAAATTACGGACGTTACACGAAGCTACGGGGACGGACAGATAACGAAATTATTATGTTTGATGAGAAGTAGTGAGAGTACGTAAAGTATAGCCATGCACAGTCAACACGTGGATGGTGGTGCCAGCTGCGCTATGTTAGTGAGAGGTGCATTTGTGGGGTGGTGTTGGTGAGCGGGGGCGGAGGGTGGATTTACGTGGCGTGGAACATTCGGCGGTCAAGGTCACCGGGTCGCTACTGCGCAGGACCGAAACGCCAGATCCCGGATAAAATTTAAACGGATTACTTTCAAGGGAAAACCAATTCGTAATGTTCTCCGATAGCTAACGTTAAACATGTGTAAACATAAATAATGCGCATACACCCACCCATGGGAGGTATTGTTATCTAAAAGATAACAATTTTATTTATTCATACAGAAATACAGCATAGTGTTTAAAACCCGCTCTAGGACGAGTTTGTGTATATATTTTCATATAATAACTGATTACCAGTAAACGGCATTACAACGTTTTTTCAAAACGTTCAAAATTCTTAAAAAAGTAATGGTCTTTTTTTTCAATTTTTAATTTCATTTAATTAAAAAAAATTCAAAACCTTCAAATTTTTTACTAAATTAAATACATTGATTACATTGACGGCTTACTCCAATGTAATTAATGTATGTCGACTCTAGGACCATCTATCAGGGTCAATAATGACCTGTTGACCGTCTTTTTGTTAAAAAATAGAATGTATAGGCTTCCTATGAAATTTTCATGACACTAAGAAGGTAATTGAATTATAAAACGAGTAGGCAATTTTATAAAGAATAGATACAAGATTTTTCATTTGACAATTACTTAACGACAGCTGAGATAAATAAGTAAAATTTGTGCAAAACAAATAAAATAAAGCCCGTGAAGATTTTTATATATTCCACCTTCTTGTATGAATTGACAAAAAATCGTTTTGAAATCTGATACCGGAGAGACGGATTGACAGCTAGGTCCTCAAAATCGTGTCCTTTTTTCGATATTTTTTATTATATAGCAAGTGATTGCGATAGTGTTTAAATATTGCAAAAATGATAAAGGAAAACAAAACATTAGGTGAATAAAAACGTTGAGAAGATGCCTAACCCAATTATTTGAACTGCTTTAATCAAAAACAATAGTCATTTACATTACACATATTAATTGTAGTGTGTGTAATTGTGGTACAAACTAATTACACGATATCATGAAGATGGGACATATAAGCATAGATTGATTCATAAACATAGTACCAGATTTACGGTTAAAGAAGGACTACGAATACCGAAGGTCATAAATAAATATGGACAAAGAACATTAAAATATGTCATACCAAAAATATTTAATAAAATCCCATGTCGTGTCAAAATGGATATTAATATAAAAGGGCAAAATACAGAATTAATGAATATGTTATTAAATAAAAGAGACTTATTTTGATTTTGGTAATATTTGTATTTTTTCTTGTATTGTTGTATAGTATTGTAGATTTGTATTTGAGTTTATAAGATCTATTGTAATTAATTAATATGAATGTATTTCTGGTATATACAATTTATTTATATATATGTATTGATGCACCTACAGACAAATATCAATGTGATGTTTTGTGGGTCTGAGATGTAAAAAAAAAAAAAAATTAATAAAAAGAAAAAAAAATAATTATATTATTAATATTTAAAGCATTAACTTTGTGGTCAGACTTTTTAACAAAATTATTTATGTTACTATAAAGCCACTAAATTTTTTTTTAGTGGTTATATACTAACATAAAGAAAATTTTATTAAAATATCAATTAATACAGGGCGTTCACTCAAATAAACAACTTAAAAATTTATGAAACTTATAATAGGGTGAAAATATTACAAAGCGTATAAAAAATAGGGTATCTCACCGTTCAAAAAATATATATATTAAACGACACGTACCATAACATGCTCTTCTCTGACAGTTGGCGTGGTTAATAGTGCCATGACAATTGCAATCTCACAAAAACCTAAAGAACTACAGCCAGTTGAGCGTTTTCTGCTCTTCGGCGTTTTCCCCCTGATTTCCTTGCCAGGAAAATCGCTGACAACCATACAGCAGGAGTTGAAATTTTCAAGGGTTCCCTCATTCGAAATAAGTGCCTTGGACACACGAGAGAAAAGCCTGAAGAGGCTTGTGGAGGATCCACAAGGGAGGGGTGAATCCGCCACCCGCCAAATGCAAAGTGAAGCCTGCAGCCAGCTATTAGTAGCAGCGCTTACAACTGCGGTATGCCGAGAGGAATGGAGTTGTTCCGTCAGTCGGGTCATCGTCTGAGACTGCAGGTCAGGGCCGTCGGTCACGAGGGAATAACTTGGAAGAAAGTCAAGAACGGCAACCATTTGACGATCTTTATCTAGTTATCGTATTTGGTTTACTGGCCCAAATAACAAATCTTCTTGCGGATTGCATATGCAAAAGAGGGACAATCTCTATATAAAGGGAATCTTATTATTTATAAAAGGAATCTTTGTTAAAGAAACAACTTACTTTTAAATCGGTTCAGAACTTTCAGAAATCCTAAGCGGACATCACTGAAATAATCGATCAATCATCGACATCGTTAAATTTTTTGTCGACATTCGTAATTCAATCATACTTTTAATGACGTAAAACATGTGCACGCATATTTCGAATAAAAAAATTCTGTAAAGTCTGGCACTTTGCCATTTGACCATACGTGAAAAAGTATTGTTAGACGCACTATTTTTAAAAACATCAGATGAGCTTTGCGTGTACAACCTGGCTAGTTACATGCTTTCCGTGTTGAATAATACGTGATTAACAGAAAGTGGGTAAATTTAGATATATTAAAAAATTAACCCATAAACACCAAGTTTTTATTATACTCCCTTTCTCATTGAAACAGGTTTCGTGCCTACTCCACGCGTCGGGCTCGAAAATTAAACAATATATAAATCGTTAAAATTTTTTAAAAAATCCAAAATTATACTATAATTATTAAATTTTTTAAACGAAAATTATTTGGATCATTTTTATCGTCGCCACGAGTCTGCCTGCTCGATTGGATCACTCGTCTGTTTCAGGTCGATTGGATTACGGGAAAAGGGTTAAAATTCGATCCAAAGTTTTATCGGCAGACAACAGACAAGCAGGCGCTACGAGTTGAAAGAAAGTGAGTAACAATTTAGAATCATCATTGACGGGTATATTATTAATAATTAAAATATTTTTGTTTATTACTGAAAATGTATCAAAATTACGAGATCTATGAATCTGACTTTCCTAAAATATAATTCGCAACGGTTAGTTAATTTTTGTGATTAATTTAATTTCTAACTTTCAGTTCAATTTTTCGTGTTCGTTTGCCGGTACTTTTCACTCTGTTCTTTCTTTTTTTGTTTTTCAGCGTATTCTAGTAAAAAATAAAATTCGGTAAAGGTTGCAGGTACCTAAATTTTTAAAGTATTTATTTAAAAATTTTCCGATCAAAAAGATTTTAATATTTAAATATGCCGCGAAATGCCCGGCGACAATCATTTATCGGAGAACGGTATCTTTATGGTCCAACAAGCTTAAGCACATGGTCATGATTGAATAAAAAGAAAATAACGCACGACGTCATCGCGCCGACTTAAGCGTGGGCGACAGTGACACTTGTTGAAATTCCAACCCCGCGTTCAAAATAAATAGATGACGTCACGAATCGCATCGCATCTGAAAGATCGTACACATTCCTTCTCAAATTTTGGCTAACGGAAAAGCTCGTGCTATAAGAAAAGCATTCGCCGCGGCCAGGCAGGCGCTTACACAAACTACAGGCACTTACACTAACACACGGACAGATCGTTGGGATAGGTCGCGGGAGGGGCTGGGCGGGGCAGCGGGGTGCGCAGGTATCGGAGTGTATAAAAGACAGGCCCGACATCTACGGGAGTCGATACGGAACAGTGCCGTCGAGCAGTAAACCTCTTCGCAGGGTAATCCGGCGCGAAATTCGTCTTGAATAACAATCGGAATCTCCCAAGCGGCGACTCACAAGCGCGACACGGCGTGATTCGTGTACAACAGAAAATATAGCTTTGTAAAAATATTTAAAAAAAAAGACTATTGTGAAAGGACAATTAATTGCTCGATACAAGGATCATTTTGATGATCTACAGAAGGTAGAAGCCGGCTATCCTGGCTTCTAACATTCCGGCCGTGAGGTGTGAGCAGCGTAAAATACGGAAAAGAAATATTCATAATTATTACCGATTTCACGTGCCGTAATAAAAGTGATAAATAACGTAAAACCGTATATATATATATACATAGTAAGGATAGCCATTTCGCCTAGCAGACGCCTTCAGTGATCGAAGATGAGTTTCAACAGGAGAAACAACACGTCCAGGATGGGGAAGATCATGGGGATGCTGCGACAGATGTCCACGGAGAAGGTGAGCGAATTAATTCCAATCGATTTGCGTCCACTCTTGTTTGTTTATCCAAAGCAGCTGCGTCAGAACTTTCTGGAACGCGCATCGATTATCCATTCCGCACGGTATTGGTACCATTTTAGACGCGTACTATATTTTATAGCCCTCGAATAAGGGTCCTCCACAGCGGCGCCTTCGGTATACCTGCGTGGATCATCGGATTAATGCGGATTGCCTATAAGGCAGGCGGCAATTAGCGAGGGTCCAAACCAGACGCTGTCGATACTCGATAAAATGCATAATAGGAAAATGCACAACTATGCTAAATTTACTGAATTTTTGTGCACACGGAAAATTTATGGATTTTATGAATGAGAGAATTTATTTTGATTTAAAAAACAGAGATGACGCTCTCGGTTTTTATTAATATAAATGAATTCGAGAATTGTAGGTATGTATGTTGTCTTTAACGAATACTCGCAAGTGGTTAATCCAATTTAGTACATATGTCATTTGTACATAATTATTTGCTTATTAAGTATGCAGAATATGCATAATTTGGTGGCAAAATTTAAACAATGATAAATAAATATGGTCAAAATATTTATAAATCGTCCCGCCTAGTCCCACGGGAAAATGGGGCGAGGATATATAATATATTATTATTAGGATATATAATAAAGTTGCTTATTTATAACTTTGGCAGCTACATGGAAATTTTAAATTTAAAAGATACTAATAAATTTGAAAATAAATAATTGGTTGGGTCACCTATAACGAAGCCAATCCCGAGCAAAAATTTACTCTCGGGATTTCTGGATTCGATTTTGATGATCCCGAAATTACGAGCAGAATGCTAATTATTCATTAATTTACATCTCTAAAAAATGACAGAAATAACAAATGTATAAGATAGTTATAATAAAATTAAGCCAAAATATTAATCCCGAAAGTTTCGGGATTACACGTATTGATCCCGGGATTCTTAAATATTGTAAACTAGGCGGAGATCCCAGATTTGATTCCAAATATGTATATCTACACACATTTGTCCTTAGGATATTGGTTGAAATGAGTTTTGGCATAATTTTAAAAATACTTAAACGCTAAATATACTTAATATAACAAATTTATCTTAAGTACTTTGTTTAGTGATGAGATAAAGTGCAATTTATAGGTTAGATATTGAGTTTCTAGTTTACCAGTGATTGGTAGCCGAATTTATAATTATCACAGTTTCCGATTCATCAATACGATCGATCACCAATTACACAATAACATATATATATGTATATATATATATAATTTTTTTTTAATAGAAATTCTTTATTGAAGATAAAATAAATAGATGCATGTTACAGGGACAGTGAATATATTACATTTGTTTATACTTGTTTAACTGTCCCCATAGAAGTTAAAGCTTGTGTTTGCATACTGTTAGAGCATGAATGATAAGTTACTATGTAAAAGTAAATAAATGGAACAGTGTAGAGAAATATAAACATCATAAAATAAATACTAGTGAATCAAGTATACAAATAATTTTCGAACTACAGTTATTTTTTAAATTCTAACTATTTTTTGTTTTGATTATGTATTATTATATTTGTTTTATGTAGAATGAATGAATGTAAAGCTGATTTTAGCATGATTCATAGAATTAAAACAGGGTCGCTCAGGTGGTTTGGGCATGTTGAGCGAATGCATGAAGAAAGAATGATAAGAAAGATATATAATGCAAGTGTTGACGGCGCCAGAAAGAGAGGGCGACCGCCGAAGACGTGGCATGACCAGATTAACCAGATACTGGAAGAGGGTCCCGTTAAAAAACCTCAATAACCGTCAAGCTTGCATGCGAAGATGTATGAATGTGGATGAGGCGAGAGTTGTATGTCAGGACATTGGTAAATTATTGAAAAATTTAACACCTAGATAAGTGTTAATTTACTTTGCATGTAAGAGATTTTGAAAAATTGACGCCATTACTCGTTTAATAACTTCAAAAATTAATTTTCTTTCTGAATAAACCATTAACTATTGATTCAGAAAAATACCGATTCTGAGGTCAGAAAAATTCAACAGAAGTTGTTAACGGCCAATGACGCTGTCCAAGAACTGTCAAAATACTCGTAATAAACGATCAGCCGCGGGAACTGCTTTTATTAATAATTTATTTATTTTTAACAATGTTTTTATATATGTATATGTTCTAAGAACGTAATTACTGGATATCGTCCACAGAGGGTTGATTATTAATTAAGATCAATTATAGAAGTCTCACAGAGACAAAGCTATTTATAAGGGAACCGCGCATGGGAGTCTTTACAAGGTGGCCATAGGGCACATGACCATTATGAGTTGGCTTAAGTGATCAAATTACACAAATCAATTTTCATCAATTGCACCCTAAGAACATCCAAACATTACGTAATTTTTTGAAAGTTGTATATATGTTCTTTGCTAGAGACATCTATGACGATTCCTACAGTACACATAGATTTTCTCTATATTTAATGTAATGATACCTATGTATTTTTAAAGTGGAATATTAAGCAATATTATTTTTAAAGTAGGCGTATGATATTCTTCCGAATTATTTAATATATACATACAATAGAATACATTTTTTTTAAAAGAAATTGATAATGTTTTTAAGGTGGAATTGATAAACGTTGCATTGTGTAAAATTATCACTTAAGCCAGCTCATACAAGTTAAAAGCCCTGTGGCCACCCCTATAAAGACTTCCATTTATATTTAAAAAAAAATAGTTATCTCATATGTGTATAAGCAAAACGGCATTATGCGCTAATTTTAAAAAATAATAATTTTTCTATATTTTATCTGTTTTTAAGTTTTTTTCCATATTTCTTCTATTGTTTCAATATTTTTGACGAACTAATAATATTACACAGTTATATGCCCGTTATTAATTTTTGGCGAAAAATTAATTAATAAAAATTGGACGCATTTTTGAAATCGGTGGATGAAAAATGTAATAATTAAAAAATACTTCTTAACAGTGAAATCCTATATTTTATATGGTTTTGATAGTTTATTAGAGATATACATTTTGATAGCTTATGAACAATTTTTGACATAACACGTCACCAATTTGAATAAATTAACCACTAAAAATGCGAATTTTCTTCTAAAAACCACCACTCATGCCTCGTGCACATTGGTATTTCAAATCTTTTCGGATTGTTGAAGCGTTCAACACAACCATCCTCCAATAAGTGGTCCGCTTCATCGTGCCAGGTGTATCGTTTCACGTTCTCCAATCATTACAGAAACCATACTTACTTTAATAACATATTTTTGTCAGCATTTTATCAAAACGCCAAAGGCATCGATCGATACGAGTAATATGCGCACTTCAATTTTATAGTTCCCCTCTTATACGGCCGGTCGCACTTTGGAAACGAATTATTACGTACGCATTCGTACGATTATTTTCGTACGTATTGAGCGCGCACATTGATTGTGTCTTGCGTTGGTCACGATCAGTTACCTTTAGCATTTCTCCAATAACGATTGTCCCAAATGAATAATCTGTATCTTCTGGAAAACTCTCTTTTTACTCGTAGGCTGCTACGACGTCGTCGGCATCGTAGAACCAAATGGATGAACGAAATATAATATACTAGAAGGGATGAATTTGGTAAATTCCATCATATTATGGCAGATAATGACAAATTTCATGACTATCTATCTAATAGATTCATAAATGCTGGGGAGAATCGAAGTGCAACGAAAGCTCATAACATCGGAGAAATATTTAAAAGTTTTTTTGTTCGAAGTGCATAATTATACCTCACCTTCATTAAACCAAATTAATTAACTTACATGTATTTTTAGTTCTTTAGAGATTTTCCGCCATGATCTACGCTGATGGTCACGCAGTTGAATCAGTATGGTCCCACAAATATTTGTGGTCATGTATCAAATGGACAAATTTTTCAATATCCATCGTACGAAATTGCAAAAATTTCCGAACAAATCCGGATCGTGTCGGACGTCGCATCTATACGTGCGTACACGCACTACTAAATCGTGTACAGTGTGCGATGTTCAATACTACTTCGAAGGTCAGGAACGTACTTGCGTATTCGTACGTATACGTACTACTCAATTTCGTACGAAAACGCATCCAGTGTGCGGCCGGCGTAAGGCATTGTCATATTTTTGTATAACTGTAAATGAATTACAAAGGCATTTAAAAAGTAATGTAAAAAGGTCGGCAATTAAAATAATGTAAATTCGAGATCTTTCGTTTTACCCAGAAGACATTTGTATGCGATTGAAAATTCTAAACTATTGTATTTTGCTATTACTTTATGGTTCTTCATTATTAAACAAATTAACTTAGTTTATTACCATTTAATTTTTGGTAAAAAAAATCGGTTTCGGAAACAACAATCGTCAGGATATACTTAATACTAATTAAACTTTACAAAATTATAAACAAACAGTGTGAAATTATGAACAATGGTGACAGCTAGTAATAAAAATAATAACATATGTAGCTAGTCTACAATACTTTACAAGTTTACCCGACAAGTTTTGTTTTCTGGTCATAATTAATTTAAGGTTAATTAATATGGCTTGTAATTAAAGTGAATAATTTTATAATATTCGACATAAGTTACATTAAAAATTGTTTGACATTTTACAGAATGCAGGTCTGAAATATTAAAAAAATGCACACTTTGAAGTCGCTTTTCTCCATAATTATTGATATAACGACATTGGTGTTGGAAATTTTTTGACTAATAATTTAGGCAGAAATCTGCCCGAGACGTATTGTGAACTGTTACACCCTACACAATTGAATACGTTTCATGCTCGTCCTGCTAGGTTAACAATAGGGTAATTTCACATTTTTTTAAATAGAAAAATCTTAACTTTGATTCAGAAAATACGTTTATGAAAAAGTTTTTTTTTTAAGGCATATATTAACATTAAAAAAGGATTTTGAAAAATCACGATTTTAAACTCCCGTCAAAACGCTTATTTTCGCAAGTGTCGTAATTTGGTAGTTTTCATGTCAATCTGACTTTTACCACGTGACAGCACATTCGTGTATTTAGACATTCATTCGTTTTTTTACAAAACAAGCCGGCTTTTTTGTATTTCATCCATAATGTCTGAGAAGCATTGTAAATATGTATGGTATTAATTATGGTAAATAAATATGTATTGTATGGTACCCAAATGTAGAAATTCTTTCCTGAAAACTCCCGATATACTTAACGAAAAATCTTAACTTTGATTTAGAAAATACGTTTATGAAAATTTTTTTTTTTAAAAATAAGTATATTAACATTAAAAAGAATTTTGAAAAATCACGATTTTAAACTACCGTCAAAACGCTTATTTTCGCAAGTGTCGTAATTTGGCAGTTTTAATGTCAATCTGACTTTTACCAAGTGACAGCTCATTCGCGTGTTTAGACATTCATTGGTTTTTTTACAAAACAAGCCGGCTTTTTTGTATTTCATCTATAATGTCTGAGAAAAAGTATTGTAAATATTGTATGGTACCCAAATGTAGAAATTCTTCCCTGAAAACTCCCGATATACTATTTATAACTGTGCCTAAGAGTGCTCCCTTAAGACAGGAGTGGTGTCGTGCGATGAGACGAGACGAGAAGAAAAATGAAGTACTTTTTTTTTTATTCCACTCTGTTTTGTTGTGAAGATCATTTTAATGTAAGTATTATTTAGAACGTTTATTTATTTTAACCTTTATTTCCTTTGACAGTTTAAATTGTATAACATAACACATAAAACGAACGGTTACCATACAAACGAAACAAATTACAGTGACAAACACCACAGATCACGTATGTTTGTCTTTGATTCTTGCCAAACAACGTCATGACCAATCACATCGCGTTTTGATGGAAGCGAATTTTTTAAGATTTTTATTATAAAAATTATAAATGAAAACACTATCCCACACCATCCATCCTGAGTTACGAAATATAATTTATTTTTCTAAATCTATTTCATAAATAAATGTTGGAGACCTGTAATTGGCCACCTACATTATATCAATGTTTTCTATGCTTCTTTGTTGTGCTGTTGGTCTTCCATGAACATTAAATAAATAAATAAATAAATAAATATTTTCATAGATATCTGTAAAATGTGAAATTACCCCATTGTGTCAAGGCCAATTTCCAAAAATCAATTTGCAGGATTGATCCGCTGGTGCCTCAGAAGTTGCTAACAGTGTATAAACGTATATAATATGCGAAGAAAAAAATTAAATGAATAAACAAAATATTTTTTACAAAAAATATGTTAAAATGAAGCATTTTATTCTAATGTGTTTGAACTATTTCAAATAATTTTCAGTACAATTGTGGCCCCCAGAATGATTGAATAAACAACTTTGATTGAAACCATTGTTATCACTGATTTACTCAAACAATATTTATTTCGTTTATAGAACTATGAATCGGGTGACGTCAACATGCAATATTTTTTTAAAATACAGGGTGTAACGGAGCTAGTCCACAATATTTTACAGGTAGAATCCTGCCTAAATTATGTCGTCGAGCCGAAAACCTTCAAGCAACATATCTTAATATCATTAGTTGGAGGGATAAACAAGATGAAATAAAATGAATAAAGCAAGCATGCAGAAATTTGAAAAATATTTTTTATTTATTATTGTATTTGATTTGTATTAATTAGAATGGGTTTTTATTACTCGATATACGTTACTGTGACGACAATCCAATGTTTCACAGAAAATAAGTCAGAAATATTGAAAAAAATTACAACAAAATTACTTTCATGTTTATCTCCACAGCTTATTAAAGACATTATTGCTTAAAAATTTCGACGCATAATTTAAACAGAAATTTACCCGTAATGTATTATGGAGCATCTTGTATATATCAATAATGCAGGGACCTGCAATGTTAACTACCATTTTTAATTTAAATTATTTCCTCGAAATTCTAATTATCTGCAACTAACTTAAATGTATGAACATGCCTGGTAAAATGTATTCCTTAACCCATCCGGAGTAGTTTAGAATATTATAAATTTATTTTCTATTAATAATAATATGTCCACATAAACACACACACGTAAAGTATCGAAATTAACAAATAGATAATCAACTATAATGATATTTCATAAGAAATTTAAGTGGCTTTATTTTTTTTATACACATTGTGTTCCGTATGACATGATAGAATACAAAACAGGATTATGTACGCATATAAAAAATTACAGTCCCTTAAAAAAGTATCAAGTACTGTTAGTTAGTTGAGATACTTTATATTAAAAAAATCGATATGTTTAAATATTTAATTAATAGCAAAAAAAATTCATTGATCCTAAAACATGGGCTAAGGCTTCAAAAATGAATTACATAATATATTTAATTGATGAAGATAAACGCATATAACCCCCTGATAACAATAAAATACGCTTGCACATTTCTCTTAAATATGGTGCAGGTCGCTTTCGCTGAGGATTCGATGAAGTCAAGGCTGCTATTAACGAAACGCAGACGCCTACTGCGACGGCGTCCTTAACGAAAGAGAAATCCGTTATTCTATATAATGACCGGAAGAGTTTTCGTTTGAAATACCTACACAGTCTTTTTATATGTATATGCTGAGAGCACAGTCACTTCATTTTCGTCTCTGTGAGAATTATAAAATTTATCTTATCTTAATTACTTACAAACTCACATCGCCCTTAATAGAATGCTATTAATGATATATGAAGGCAGATATTGATTAAATACAAATTATTTAGGAATGTAACTGTATTTTTAAATATACGTATGTATTAAAATAGCATCACTGTATTATTGAAGTGGGAGGTGTACCCTGTAAATTCATAACATGACAAAATTCGTATTCCTTCACCACCCTTTTATGAATAAAATTCGTCGATTATCTTAAAAATATATATAATTTTGTCGCACCACAAAGTAACTGGCACATTAATTAAAGTATATCGTCATTCGTATTATTCAAAACAATCACTTATCATTTTCCACGAATATTTCATTTCCCTTGCGTTAAAGCAGACTGAACGCACGTGAGATTGAGAAAGATATTAGTGACGCGTTTATATGGAAAATGTAACCTTCGAAATCATCCCTAGATCGCGTGATTTGATCAAAACATTTCTTAAAACGTGACGCGAAAGCATTTTGATGATTACTAATCTATCAACAACTTAACTCGTATAAATACGGAATAGACAATTAATAACAATAATAATCTTTATGTGGCAACAGGTTAATCCGAAAAGAATTCATACTTCGACTTATCATTTTCTACAAGAAAATAAAAATGTTTCTACAAGAAGATAAAAATTGATGGGATTAGACCATTTCGTTCGCTTCCAAGGGAACTTGTAGCTCACGTGCTGATTTACAGTCACCAAGAATAACACCTGAATCATTATAAGAGAACCCACTTTTCCAGCACGTGAATGAACTACTTGAAGTTATCAGTTGTCGTTTATTATTCAATAAAGCATTTATTTAACCGGTATTTAGAGTCGTAAAGGGGGAACAGAGCCCCAAGCATCACCACTTCCAAATAATAAACATTACGTACAATAATTTTCGTGGAGTTTAGACAAAGACCTGATGTCAACGTATAAACATACGGGAATTCCGCTTTACGTAGGATAATTTTAACGATTTTCGATGCAAGAGCTAAAAGAACTATGTACATATATTTAGGTTTTATAATTTTCATGCAAGAATGAAGAAAATCTCTATATTTACTTAGTATTTAATGTATTTTTTTTAATTGCCAAAGGATGGTTCGTGTGTCTCTAAAGAGTGGTATATATTTTTAACGAAACAGCTATATATTTAAAGGATTACGTAGATTCTTTTATATGTATTTTTTTAAATGTCAGCTTTATGATAGGCATAGGTATCACACTTCGCCTAAATATAGTAGATAGTTCTTCTTTCATAAAGTTGATTGACAATAAAATATTAACAGATACAATAATATAGCATAAAATAGCAAAATATAAATATGGACGTGAACAATGAACATAGTTCAGAAATAACTTTCCGTGCTTTAAAGAAGACAGTATAAGTTGCCTCGGCACATAAGGACACACGTTATTAAGTATAATCATCATATTGGTGATTTTTGGCCTCTCAAGAAATTTTCTCCGTTGATCTTACGTGTCAATTATTTTCGGTCCTTTATTTCTAAAACAAAAATGCCACGAATTACGCACATGCTGTAGAAAAACAAATAATCTCCATAAAGACGTCATGCGGAGTATGTTGTATTGCAAATATTCCGGATGAAATAGTTCCCACAAAGACCTCGGTCAGAGGTTATCAAGTTAGAAAAAGTGCTCGAGTTGCACTAGGTCAATGTGTTAACTTTTACAAAATAGCCGCCGGTCATGAGAAATCATTAAGAAAATGACATTGCCTGGACCGCCGATAACATTATAAATACGGGCGAATAACCAATAGAGGTACACTTATCACAGCGTATAGCCAGGAGATCCCACGGTCTTGAGCGAGTTCAATCACGGTTCGGAAAAGTGTCAATATTGCCGTAAGATCAGAGTTCTCGCGCGTAGGGGTTGAAAGCGCCGAGGCCGACATCTATCGGTTGAAATTGTCGTACTTGACAGAGTCAGATAGCGTCGAGTTAGTTCGTTACCAGTAAATAAGGTATATTGTAATAATGTGATTATTTACATTTATCCATATATTACTCATTTATTATAACAAAAATACAGTGTACAACAACGGAATTTAGTGATATCGTTTGGTCTACTCGAATAATTGATCTCATGCATGTTTTCAGCGTGGCGTTAGAAATATGGGAGTAAATTGACGCACTGGACGAAACAAATATTGACATGATTATTTTTGTCCTCAGAACGGCGACCAGAAGCAGCGCGGTCCCGAGAGTCGCCTGCGCGGCCTGGCCCCCGGCCCCGGGAAGGGCTACGCTCGAGTGCCGTCCAAGGGGACCATCTCGGCCAGCACCACCAGCACCAGCCTGGTCACCGACTGCACCGGCTCCCACCTGCACCTGCCCCGAGGGCTCTTCCCGCCCGACTTCCAGCACGTGCAGGACTACCTGGAGAAGGAGGAGCGGGCGCTGAGGGAGGAAGAACGCTCGCTGACCGAGGCGGAGCAGGACGCGGGGCTCGAGCCGGAGGACTACGAGCAGATCAGGCAGCACTTCCAGCAGAAGAAGCAGATCAGTCTCGGGGGAGGCAGCAAGTACAAGATGGAGATGGAGGTGAAAGGAGCCAAGGACGAGAACCTGAGGAGTGCTGTGCCTTACGTGGAGGCGCTGTCGTCGGAAGCCGGGAAGATGAAGGACTTCAGCGTGGAGGTGCCCCCGTACCGCGACCAGCCGACCACGCGCAAGATCTACATTATGACACAGGTACGTGATTTGTTTTTACATTAAAAGATTTTCTCTCAAATTTAATGAAGTAAAGTCAGAATTTCATCATTGTCTTTATCATCGAACATCACGCTTTGTGATCACCGCAAAAGCGAAAACTTCTACTGAAACTAATTTCTCTTTGCTTATTTCGACGGCTGAATTATTTTAAAGCAATTTTAACAACGCAGTACAAAATTGAAAGTTCGTAAGCCAATACTGATTTTTGAAAACCTGAAATTTAATTTCAGAAGGGATAAGGAAGCCGCAATAATTAACAAACAACAAAAAATCGTAACAGAATAGACATTTAACGTAATATTTTTTTTTAATATACCTACTCAATGCACCTATAATGTTTGCAGACGTTCACTAAAAAAATATATGCATCTCAGAATCAAATAAAATTTTCGAATAGTTATTTTCTAGGGATAAGACAATAATTCGATAGAATAATTTTTCCTAGTATTTGTTTATTTTTAAAAAACAATAGAAATATAGTAACTAAATTATCGTCTTTGTTTGATGCGATAGCAGCATAATTGATGGCAAATCTGTCTAATGTTCCTATATAATACGGACAGCTGTCAATATCCCGCTGGAAGAAAAATAGCATCTAGGACCATCATCAGCAGTAAGCTGTTTTTGAATACCGCTCAGAATCTATATAGCTCGCGATGCATTACATCGAAAATGTGAAATATTGTTTATGGAAATTAGTGAACAAAATCCAGCTGCCAAAAATTGTCTTTCGAGAACATTGTGCACGACCAGCGGACAGAATATTTGCGGTATGCTCACATTGTCACTCGGACGAAGATTAATCTTTTATCATGCTTGGTTCAGACCACTCAGAGGCCAATTTAACAATCGCTTTTGATTATCAGAGACCAATTCCAAGAGTCTTTTAGGCACAGGCTGATAGATCAAAAGATGTATGACGTAGGTATTGTAACTGCTTGTACAACCCTGTGTATAGTTTAAACGCTAGTAAACACATCAATTTTCCGTACAATATATCCAATCTAAAATATGAACCTTTCTCGATTTTTCGTTTACCTGTTATAAAATATATTTTTAACGTTTATAGTGTTACACTTGTTGTTAAACCTAATTATTAATTAAACATATAACTTGGTTCTTTCGACGTCAATTGCTTTCGGTACCATTGTACTTTCGACTGAAAAATGAACATTAACTAATCTATAAAAAAAATAGGTATCGGATGGGGGAAAAGTCTCAGTAAGGGGGGATAGGAGTTGCTAAAACGGATCTGTCATCATTCTTTTTTAATCCCTTTTTTGTCTACCTGGGAGTAAGAGAATTGATTTAAATAAAAAGAATTCGAATCTTAGAAACTAATATTTTAATGGTTACATTGTTATAGTGGGCACAGTAAATAATATGATGGTATCATCGTTTGAACAAAGATAATAAACATGCAACAGCGCACTGCACTAATGTTTAATTAGTGAAGGCAAACACTTCATCTGACCATTGGACAAGAAAAACTGTGCAGTGAATAATCACGTGACGGACATTCAACAAAATAAATATTTAACTCTGATTCTCATAACAAATATTTAACTTTGATCGTTACATCAACAAAATAATTAAATTTTCATAAGGAAAATTATATTTCATAATTTTGTATCATATATCTATCACAGTCAGCTTAATTAACACTGAAAATAATATACCCCATACATGTAGTTTTCTTACGTCCGTCGAGAAGCAAAAATACATTACAGCTTTTCGGGTTGCATGATAACATAAAATAAACAAAATCTGCTGTCAATTCAATCACTAAATTTGTTTGTAATAGCTGCACAGTAAAATTGTGCAGCTATTACAAACAGAGTAAAGTCTTTTTCTTTATTGATTTTAAAAATAAATTAAGGTTACAAGTATTTTAAATTTCTTGACATTTTTGACGGGATATTTTATATATTTTAAATAGGTACAACTACCCCCTTTCTTGTATATTTATAGCTAGTTAATTTACTTCAGCACATTCTGTTATAGATCGCTATATTATAGTATTACATCATCATTCTATATACTATTATTACATGATCATTCTTACGAATGCAATCGTGCATGCCCTCGAATTTTCTAGATATAATTTAATGAATATTTGCTCAATATAAATACGACAAAGGAAAATCAAACAATCCAAGCACTTATATGGTGCTTTAAAAATTATAGTGCCAAGATGCGGCTATTGCCATTAAATGATTAAAAAAGGCATTCCGTTATCCATGGGTTATGATATTGTATAACCGTTATTTAAGATTTGGATCTTAAATAACGGTTAGTGGAGATTGACAACTATTTTTTTTGCAGTTCGACGTGCAGCCATCGGTACTAGGCAACAATTCTACCTTAGCTAACAATCATTCATATAATCAGATACAAATCCCAAATAATTGTATCGAAAATAACCGGTTAAAATAACGTTTTGATCATCACTAATTTGATTTAAGAAATAATTTCAGAAAGTGCTCGAATCGTCTTCAGATTTTGGAAACTTGGCACTTTGCCATCGGTAGACGTAAATTTCGATGGATTTGAAGAAAATTTCTTTTCACGCCCCGAGAATAAAGCGGAATGATTTGAATTTTCTCAACAAATTTAATACACGAGCATAAAATATCGGAACGATTTGAATATTTGGATACAGCGGAATACCTATACATATTTAAATATAGAATATCGGTTTTCAGTCAGACATTTTGTATCATTTTACCTATTGAAGATTCAATTTAATTTATTATTTCGAACGACACGCAAGACGTTATGATATTTACACAGTTTATTGGAATTTTTAGGTCGTCGCTGCCATTTTCAGCTTATCAAGTCATTTCGAGCAGTTATGAAGCTTTCAATTTTCAACGGCAAGATCGCAAAGTAATTTGTAACTTCCGTATCAGAAAAAGTGGATTGCTCTAAAAATGGATAATAAATGTTAATCAATTAATAAATGAGACTTACAGATAAGGTCGATATATTCACGGAAATATACAAGGCCTCTATAGCGTAATTGGATAACGCGCTTGCCCCGTAAAGTAGGAGATCCGTGGTTCGAATCCCGGTAGCAGCCGAACATTTTTTGGTGGATTTGATTTTTCTGTATGTCTTTCAAATTGAATAATTAATTTAGCTTTCAATTTTACATTTAACTGTCAAAAATAAGGCAAGATGCCGAATTGTTTCTGTGTTGTTAAAACATTAACAATTTATTTGCGAAAATTTTTTTTCTTGCTTGCGCGCGTCAATTTTTTAAACATTTTTCGGTGAAATATGAAAAATATATACGCAAGAATCCAAACTTTGGCGAAACCGGATAGTAGGTAAAACTAACCACCTATAATTTTCTAATAAGATAAAATAAAATTTGAAAAACGAGAACGCTGCGATATTTTTTGACGATTACATTTTTTTAGTTTTTACTCCCTTTCTTTTAACTCGTGGCGTCTGATTGCTTGCTTGTCTGATAAAACTTTGGATCGATTTTTAACCCTTTTCCCGTGATTCGATCGAGCTGAAACTTTGCAAGCAGACTCGTGGCGACGATCAAGAAGATCTATCAAATTTTCGTTAATTTTCAAATTTTTTAATGGTATTTTGTTGTTGAATGAAAATACTCCGACGCATCTGGTAGACACGAAACCCGAAAATGAGAAAGGGAGTGTTGTAAAAACTTGGTTTTTATGGGTTAGTTTTATAATGGGATAATTTTATTTTGATTAACAAAATACAAACATGGAGAAAAACAAGTATATAATGTTTAATTGGTTGATTTAATATATATTTTTAAAATGTTCCAGGTGCTGGCAGCCGTGGCCGTGTCTCTAGGTTCCCTGGTAGTTGGATATTGCACGGCCTACACTTCCCCCGCCCTCGCTAGCATGATCCATGAAAACAGCACCATCCTCGTTACGAAACAAGAAGTAAGTGAACATATCACATCTATCAGGGTCATTAAAAAATTTTAAAAAAAACTGTATACTAAAAAATGTCACGTGAGTCTCAATATGAAAATCAGAATATTGGATGACGTCACTATGTATTAAAAGGAAATTCTAAATAAATGCATTAAAAATCTAATAAGCACCACAATTATAGAAAAAAGTTTAATTACGTTTATATGATTGATTTAATATATTAAACGTATAATTTCTTAATAATTAAATAAATGAAAATATACAGGGTTATTTGTAAAACATTAATAACCTCGCAGGACTATATTCCTGCCTTAATTATGAGTCGAAAATGTTCAAGCTTTTTTGAACTAATATCAATAGTTAAGGAGATATGCGACATCAAAGTTTGCATTTTTTTTTCAATATTTCTGACTTATTTTTTGTAAAACGTTGGACTATCATTACAGTAACTTATATCGAAAATGAAAAATTTCATCAATCAATTCAGAAAATCATTCCCTTTAATACAAATCAAATAAAAAAATAAAAACCTTCGAATCCAATTGGAAAACATTCCAATTGGAATTTTTTCAGGGTTTTTATCATTTTATTTAACTTGTATTGAAACGAATGAATTTTTCGTAATCGATATGAGTTACTGTAATGATAGTCCAACGTTTTACAAAAAATAAGTTAGAAATATTGAAAAAAAAATGCAAACTTTGATGTCGCATATCTCCTTAACTATTTATATTAGGTCATAATAGCTTGAACATTTTCGACTCATAATCAAGGCAGGAATATAGTCCTGCGAGGTTATTAATGTTTTACAAATAACCCTGTAGATGTAGCATTCCATGGTAAATACAATAAATTAATATGGATCGGTGTAGAATCTGGCGGCATCTAGCGATTTTCGTTTAAAATTAATTCGTGTTAACATTGCTTTCTGTATTTGTTTGATAAAAATAAATGGTTCACTAGAGAAGAGGGTTCTCGCATTTAGACGAAGAAGGTAATTAATTACGAGAAATCGCAGCCATGAATGAAGGCGCCATTTATAAGAAAGCGAGACAGAGAAAGACATTGTTCGACAGTTTTAGAATGGTAAAATATTTATAGCCATACTGTTAATCGTACAAATTGAATTGTGACAAATGACATATTATGACAAATTTAATCACCTCCATTTAGCGTCACACTAATACTTATTCCTAGCACCATTGTTGATAAGTGTCACAAGATGTGTCTAATTGTCTGCTAATAGCTGTGGCCCGACCCAGGCGTGCGCCAAGAGAAAGCGACATCTGTAACGAGTTACTGATTATGTAATTAATTCATAACAAAGTAAAAATATAAACTCAGCCTATGTCAAGGCCAATCTCTTCGCGCCAAAATTTATTTTGCTTTAATAGTGTCGTAATATTAACGATATGCTCCGACATGCACCGATTTTCTTTGTCAGCGATCTATGGTACCTCCCAGTATCCCAAGAATCAGCTTATCACTCAATTTCTGTTAACCTTCGTAAGGTTAAGGTTCGTAGTCAATTTTGACCCATTTTGGGATTAAAGAGCAATTTTCTCGAAAAATATCGGTTTTTAAATACTGATATTATGAGCTTATTTACAAATAATTTTTTTTAAACTTATGTTATTGTGCGTATGAACTTTATTACTCTAACGGCCTTCGGGTCAAGTTTGACCCACAGGTAATAACAAGTTAATTTTTGACGCACAAAACTTCTTGTCTATATATAATATATCGAGAATTGTGGAAAAATATTTTTCCTTAATAGTTAAATCAAAATAATAAAGATATAGTGTTCAAGAGATGAATATAATAAATAAAAATGGTTGTGGACAGAAAATGATTGGACAAAGAACCTAGCGCCATCTAGCGAATTTGGTTAAAAATTAGTACGTTAAAATGTTTGTTTAATTCTTCATATTATTTGGAGTACGCGTAATTTGTAAAGTTAATCATACTGATTCATAAAATTTTACTAAAATGTTGTAAAATCCTTGTTTTAATTTAATATATTCTTTTGGGACGATTCCCTATTTGTGGATTGTTTGAATTCATTTCAGATAATATTTATATATTATCTGCTGTACGTGCGCACGGAGAGATTAGTTTAATGTCTGCTACAATTAGATGACGTTCAATGAATGCAATTAGTCAGTCGGAACGTGCTATATCTAATAGCTTCAATTCTTGGGACAAAAAACAATTTAAAAATGGGTTCCGGGCAGACACGGCTCCTCAGATAAGAGGGAAATTTAAATTATAACAAAAATAACTAACGACCTTTCGTTATCTGCGGCTAAGTAATCGAATGTTAATTATTTCAATGTTACATTGCACAATGTGTGGTAAACGTAATATTTTGTATAAATATGATTCATCGCTCTAATATGTCTGACGTTATATCAAATATATCGTTATAAAATTAAATTTAATTAAAAAATAATCACACTTGGCAGTTAAAATTCAGATTTTCTAGATCTATAAATATTTGTATACACAAACGTATATGATGTATATCTTCTTCTTCATGTGCAGTTTTCAAATTAAACCTGCGAAAGATGTACAAGTTTATTGGCGCATTGGACAATGAACCGATTTTCGAGGCCAAATCAACCCCTTTCTACATCCACCTCCGTTGCCTTCCAGGGCACGAGTTGTAAGATATCATCATGTTTCTTTGTTATAAGATTGTGTCAGAAGTATTCAGCTTTCCTTCGTCTATTAGTTCTCTTCACTTATTCATGCAACTTAATACCTCTTCATTAGTTTTGTGGTTAACCCAGATCTTTATCATACTTATATATGGGTATATATAGGGTGTAACAGAGCTAGCCCACAATACTTTACAGGTGGATTCCCGCCTTGATAATGAGTCGAAAATGTTCAAGCAACTATGATCAAATATCAATAGTTATGAAGTTATGCGACATTAATTTTTTTTTTTTTTTTTCAATATTTCTGACATATTTTTTGCAAAACGTTACACAATTATTACAGTATCTTACCTATATCTAATATGAAAAATTCATTCATATAAATCAAATAAAATGACAAAAACCTTCCAATTCAAATTGGATTTTTTCAGGGTTTTTATTATTTTATTTAACTTTTATTGAAAATAATGTATTTTTCGTAATCGATATAAGTTACTGTAATGATACTTCAACGTTTTGTAAAAAATAAGTCAGAAATATTTAAAAGAAAATGCAAACTTTCATGTCGCGTATCTCCTTAACTATAAATATTTAGGTCATGGTTGCTTGAAAATTTTCGACTCGCAATCAAGGCAGGAATCCACCTGCAAAGTATTGTGGTCTAGCTCTGTTACACCTTGTATATATATATATGATATAATAGCGTCCCAATACGTTGTCTCCGTATTATTTGTTCAACATATGTACCCTTTTTACTGCGGCCCGAAAAAGCTCTATATAAGACTGGCCAAACATTGTCGCAGGTTCTTCAACCGTGGTGTGATTCCCAGTAATCCTTTTTTTGCGTTATGAAATGCAAGATCTGATACATCTCTTGATGTCTTATTGCTTGTGGTAGATATTGAGTATTTCAGAGTTTCATAGATTTAAATGCCTGTTTTCTCTTTATTTATACGAACCATAATACATACATTCATAACAATCTGTAACTACAATGTATCCAGCTTATTTTGAGCATTATTTTGTAGATCCAGAACTCCAGGGTTGTATCACGTTATTATTTATGTATATAGTGTTTGAAATATTAAAGGAAACTGATTCGTCGCATACGTAACCGTTTCGTTTTGAAGGCACGTTTTTACCCAAAATCATTTTTGAAAGAATAGTCGCGAATATTATTTAGGCTTTTTTATATGTAGGTAAATGAAACGACATTGGTTTTGGCTCGTCAATTTACGTGACGTGGTGTTTCGGTTTTTGAGTTACAATATCATTTTAATGTTCGACAGCATAATTAACATCAAAATTGAATTGTACCATTATGGCCCGCTTTAGAAGATTCCGCATTTTCCGTGGATTTGAGTGATACTCTAGTATCAACATTACACGATCTTTTTGGATCTATACTGATGACGGGCATCCATGCAGATTGCCAATGCATTTTATTGACGAAAATGCCAGAAAACCAAATAATTCAACAATTTTGATGTTGTTATAAATAATTTATTATGACAGTATTTTCATTTAGATATTGAACCGAGCCATGAGATATTTTCAGTGTTACGTAGTAAACGACGAAACAAACTAGATTTTTCATACGTATAATGAAATAGCTCGGACGCAATGTGGGTTGAACAAAAAGGATACATTTTCTAAGTAAACATTGAAGAAAAATGTAATTACTGAGATTGCACGAATCTTCCGCGTTATGTTTACTGTACCCACCCTCCGTCTTGACGGGTGTTTGCTGAGGGTACACTTGATACTGCTCGGAACACTTCCGTTTTCTTGGAAGGCATAAATATGTTACATCGATAGATATGTGCAGTAATAGTTATTCCGTATATCTTGTACGAAATACGAAAATAGATGCAATTTCTGAATAAAAATAAAAGGAGATTAAGACAACCATATTCGTTTGTTCGCAGGGTTCGTGGGTCGGAGGTCTGATGCCCTTGGCGGCCTTGGTGGGCGGCGTCTTGGGCGGGCCCCTCATCGAGCACTTCGGCAGGAAAAACACCATCCTCGCCATCAGCTTCCCCTTCATCGCGTCCTGGCTGGTCATCGCCACGGCCGCCAACGTCTCCATCGTGTACGTGGGCCGCGTCATCGGGGGGCTGTGCGTGGGGGTCGGGTCGCTCTCCTTCCCCGTGTACCTGGGCGAGATCGTGCAGGCCGAGTTCCGCGGCCAGCTGGGCCTGCTGCCCACCGCCTTCGGCAACGTCGGCATCCTCGTCTGCTTCGTGGCCGGCAAGTACCTGGACTGGTCGAACCTCGCCTACCTCGGGGCCGCCCTGCCCATCCCCTTCATGGCGCTGATGATGCTGATCCCGGAGACGCCGCGCTGGCTGGTGGCCCGGGACCGGCGCGACAACGCCCGCGAGGCGCTGTGCTGGCTGAGGGGCGAGGAAGCCCAGGTGGAGGAGGAGCTCGAGGACATCGTCAGGTCCTACAGCGAGGCGGAGCGGAACGCCACCGGGTCCGCCACCCGCGAGCTGTTCAAGAGGGAGCACTCCAGAGCGATTCTCATCTGCCTGGGTTTGATGTTCTTCCAGCAGATGAGCGGCATAAACGCCGTCATTTTCTACACCGTCTCCATCTTCAGAGACGCGGGGAGCACGATCGACGAAAATTTGAGCACCATAATTGTCGGCGTCGTCAATTTCGGATCCACTTTTGTCGCGACGATTCTAATCGAGCGCTTGGGAAGGAAGAAGTTGCTCTTCGTGTCCGGCAGCGCGATGATCGCCACGCTGATGACGCTCGGCACGTTCTTCTACCTGCGGACCATCATCGACGTCTCGGCCTACGGGTGGGTGCCTCTGGCCAGCTTCGTGGTGTACGTGATCGGGTTCTCCCTCGGGTTCGGGCCGATCCCCTGGCTGATGATGGGAGAAATCCTGCCGGGGAGGATCAGGAGCACCGCGGCCTCTGTGGCCACGGCCTTCAACTGGTCCTGCACGTTCCTGGTCACCAAGACCTTCCAGGACACCATAGATGCGATCGGAACCCACGGGACGTTCTGGATGTTCGGGGTTATCTGCATGTTCGGCTTGGCGTTTACTTCCATCTGGGTACCGGAAACGAAGGGGAAAACCTTGGAGGAAATAGAGAAGAAACTCTCCGGCAGAAGGAGCAGGCCCGTGCCGCCGCCGATCGTCGCGAAGGTCACCATCAGCTGCTGAAGACCGCCGCACCGCGAATCTCCGCATTTCATAACTTCGTATTATTTATTCCATTTCACGCTTACTTACATTTATTTTAGGAATAGGATAGTGAGATTAAAACAAAGACTTTCGCAAAGGGGTCTTCTAAGTACTAGTATTCTAAGTGTTGGTAGTCTAATTAAATTTGAAAACAAATGTATATACACACATATTACATTATATATATTTTATGTTACATGACATACACTATTTTTAAGGAAGTAGATTGTATTAGAGTATCTATAAATAAATAAGAATAATAATAAATAATGTAATAGATATATAAATAAATATGTATATTTTTGTATTTATTAAACATATGCATTCATATATTATGAATAAGCAATAAAATATTGAAGGAAACATGACAGCACACTTAAAAAATAAAATAAATTTTAATGTGCTTACGTACTGGAACATTTCATTTTTCTTCCATTCACCCTTCGGTTTCTTCGTAAATTTCACCCATACCTACCAAACAGTAACCGAATATCGACAAAAGATTTTTTTTAACATAATATTCACAAAAAGGGAGGACTTTTAAATAAACGTTAACACAGGTACAAATAATTTTCACTGGGACCTTTCTTTTGCCGATAGATCACTATATTATAATATACTGATTATTATATACTATATTACAATACACGCCACCCTGAAATTACTGGAGAGTACTGAGCAATGTCTACTGGCCTCAGACTCGATGAAGGGAAACTCCTGAAACTCCTGGGGGGGCAACGTCACAGATTAGTGACCGAAAGCGTGTCGGTATAGGCTGGCCCCAAACTCTTCCTACTTGACAAAGTTTAACAACTTATGTCCCGGGGGGTAGAAAAGCTCCCTAAAGTGGTCCATAGAATGTGGAAAGCAAAAGGGAAACTACCACATTAAAGGCCCATTGTGGCATCCCAAGAAACAACAAGCAAGGACAGCTCTTTTGTAAAATATTTCAGAGTTAAAATAATCCACCGTCCGGATCTCAACAAAATAGGGCTGAGCTTCAAAGATAGATGAACATTATGGAGCTTATATAGGGTTATTTGGAAAACATTAATAAACTCGCAGGACCATATTCCTGCATTGATTATGAATCGAAAATATTCAACCTACCATGACCTCATATAAATAGTTATAGAGATATGCGACATCAAAGTTTGCATTTTTTTCAATATTTCTGACTTCTTTTTTGTAAAACGTTGGACCATCATTACAGTACTTAATCAAAAATTCATTGATTTTAATACAAGTCAAATAAAATAATAAAGACCTTCGAATTCCAATTGGAATGTTTTCCAATTGGAATTCCTGCGGGGTTTTTATAATTTTATTTAACTTGTATAGAAACGAATGAAGTTTTCGTAATCGATATAAGTTACTTTAATGGATTGTTCAACGTTTTGTAAAAAAGAAGTCAGAAATATTGAAAAAAATACAAACTTTCATATTGCGTAACTCCATAACTATTGATATTAAGTCATTGAACATTTTCAACTCATAATCAAGGCAGGAATATAGTCCTGCGAGGTTATTAATGTTTTCCAAATAAACCTGTATAAAAATGAAACCGTTGTAATAATACATGGAAACAGCAGTGCTGAGGCAAGTGTTGGCCAGGGAGTAAGACAGGGTTGCTCAATGTCACCAGCATTTTTCAATTGCTACAGGTGAGAGAAGAAATGAGAGATTGGCCCGGCGTGAGAATCCAAGGACAAAAGATTGACATGATTAGATATGCTGACAATATTGCACTGCTTGCGGAGTCGGAACAAGAATTGAACGAGGCCCCGAGAAAGTTGGAAAATGTTTTGGTAACTAACTACAACACGAAAATAAACAATGATAAAACAAACTGAATGGTTGTCGGAAAAGAACAGATGTCAACAAACATAGTTTTGAGTGGCGTCGCTATCAAACAAGTGAAAGAATTCACATATTTGGGCAGCAGAATTTCTTAAGATGGCCGCTCAAAGGCAGACATTATAAGCAGAATTCAACAAGCAAGAGTCGCCTTCAACAAAAAATTCAAGATCTTCAAATCTTCTAACATTGATATAAAAAAGGTAAGGAAGAATCTGGTTAAAACTTTTGTGTGGAGTGAGCTGTTGCATGGCAGCGAAAAACATGGGCCATTGGCTAGAGCATGTCCGGGAGTCTAGCGGCCTTTGAGATGTGGTGCTACAGGTGCATGGCGTGGCGAGGATCCATTAGTCAGAACATATGTGAAACAACGAGGTGATGAGCAGGGTGGGCGAGAAGAGGCGGCTCCTGAACAGAATTGCCCAACAAAGAGCGAATTGGATAGGCCATAACGTAAGGTACCCAGGCCTGCTTTTTACCATCGTCAAGGGAAACATTGAAGGCAATAATCGTAGGGGCTGCCCGAGATCAAGCTACATAGACCAGGTTATTGGAGACGCGCACTGTAGCCACTATAAAGAAATGAAGAGGCTGGCAGGTGACAGAGAGTGCTTGGTGCGGACCAATCCTAGGATTGTGACCCAAAAAAATATATATCTGAACTCTATCAGCCATGGTAATCTCTACAAGATTTGAGAAATGGATTATAACTCTGTGACATCTATTTTTTCTGAAAAAACTATCATCTATCATCATACATTAATTTTTTACACGCTGGGATAGGTGAGTCGCACCTATCCCAGCGCATTAGAATTGGTTATTTGTTTTATGTGTGTGTCGACCATGAAACTATTTCAATGGTGTAGTTAATCAATATACTTAACTATTCTACGAATTCTAGACTACTGGACTAGTTTCTTTCTTTATTTAAATTTTACGCAGTTGGGTTTTTTTATTATATAAATATACTATTTTTATTTTACACTTTTCAGTTAGTAATATAAAATAAATTTTGAATTATTTATTTATTCCTAATTAGGTTATTTCTTACTGTATTAAGTAACGCTTTAGGTAACGGTCATTAAAATTATTTTTCAAAGCAGTATAATTCTGGGTTTATCATTCGATTTTAAGAATAATATTGAATTGTATTATGATAATTATTTTTCACGTTAATAAGACATATAATGCGATTATATAAGAACTTTATCACAGCTTTATTATAAGTTTTGAAAATTTAAGTGAGAATGGTTGCTAGCCAACATTAAATCGTTATAGATCCTAAATGGACATTCGAAATGAAAAATGGTAAGAGAAACTTAAAGATGATTTTCAAATACCTATTTAATGAAACCCCACTTAATGAAATACTAACGACATCTATGATTTATAAGGCTCACCTCATTTAAGTATAATGATTAATTCTTTTTTCTTGATGTTCATAAAATATTTTTTTTCACTCCTAAAATAGATTATTTCCATTCGGAAGACAGGTACAGAAATAATATTACTTGAAGGAGTATAACAATGAAACAATATTATTTGTAAATATGATTCCAAAAATCGAATGTACAAAACGTAATGGCGCATGGTGGCTGAGGGTTACCAGAAATAAATAAGATTGAGAAAAAGTGGTTTTAAGATCTCTGTAAAAGTTTTCTCTGTTAAAATAATGAAAAATATGTTTAACGAAATTTATGATCCCCTGAGAAAAAAACAGTAAAAGTTATGGATAAAACAAAATAATTAAATTTACCGTCTTATACTCAATTATGTACTTTGCCAGACATTAAGGAGAAAAGTGATTGATCTGGCTCTACGACGTCCAACTAAAAATCCACCAAAAGTATTTAAAACGTAAAAATGTACGGAATAATTTTATAGTAAAGCTCTAAGCAATAAACTTCATATAAACATTTGTTAACCTCAAATTCGTATCACTTACCCATAACTTGAACTCGACAAATGGCACAGGTATCGCACTCTACATCCCAACTCCACATGGCAACTGCATTCCATTTTTTTAATGTGAACATTTTCTCAGGTTTTTGACCGTCACTGTCGCCACGATCATAAGAATCCAAATCATCGGACATTTTCGCGATAGCTTTATAGCTGTCAAAACAAATCTGTCAAAATAATAACAGCAGGTAAAGAAGATTTCTATTTTAAATTAATTTGGTGAACACACATGTCCACACACTAGCATGAATATGAACCCTAATTTATTTATGAATATTTTTAAAAGATGTCAGTAAACAATAAATTTATTCTATAATATTAATTACTCCAACCAATGTCGTTTGGATACAATACTCCAACCAATGGCATTTGGATACAATAATTTTTCCGCGTTGTTTATCGTGTCCTGCGGCGCAATGTATAACACGTCTGACTGCGGATCAGAAGATGCCAGGTTTAAATCCTGGCAGAGAATATTTTTTTGTTGAAATTTTAATTACATTTTTGATTTTGAACATTCAAATTTGTTTATGTAAAAATTAAACAAAGATTAATTTTTTATAATGTTGTATAAAAGTAATCAACACTGTGAGAAGAGAAGAATAAATAATAAGAGGAATAAATACTAAAAAGAATAAATATAAGAATAATAATAAGAAGAATAAATACTTTGTCTTAATTATATCTAAACTACCCGTAATTAAAAATGGAAATTTTCCAGATACAATTGGCCGCGGAGCGGCCATCATTGGCCGCGAAGCGGAAACAAAAGCCGCCCGCAGGGCCTAGCAGTAAGTTCCTGCTAGTAATAATATATTTTGCAAATCATTGTCGTTTGTTATAAAATGGCTTTATCTTTTGCTGAAGGATTGCGACGCTAGATCCTTTTTTAAAATGTAAATTTAGGTTATATTAGTACATCTTCAAAGACGAGACGTTAACTAGCTGCTAACATTTGGATATTTAGAATTTATTTGACCTAGAATATCGATACCTACAAATCCTCATTTTGTTTATGTTACCATTCAAGTCAATGAAATTGTTGTTTACATTAGTCCCTCGGTTGGAGGATTTCATATGAAGACAAAGAGATGAATCTTTACCCTTTAACCCGTTTAGCCCTTTGGGTCAATGAACTCATTAAATTGTTTATATTAACACCATAAAAATCCCTTCGAAACAAAGAATGTTTATATTAATTTGGGAACAAAGGAAATAGAGTATAAATAGTACGAAGGGGTCTATGATGCATCACTGTGTTTCTGATTTTTGCTTTGTAAAGTTCTTCAATAAATTTATTAATTCTCCTGTAGTGTTTAACTGATATAAAATCCTTTAAATACTGATACACCTGTGTAGGAGATTTAATTACCGTTTTAACAAGTAAGCCAAGACCTGAACCGATATTAATTTACATCCTCTTTCCCTCTTTAGATATTTTTATCGTGACTATTGTGATTGTGGCAATAATTGTCATAAAAGTTTTATCATCCTCTGGGCAATCTCCCTTCACCTGGGACTATGCTGGGTCCCCCGAAGCAAGTCTGCAATGGAGGCACCGATGACTTCTGACCCTCGTCCGCTAACTAAAAATGGCACAACTTATAACTTTTTCAGAAGCAATGGTCCTGAATATTAAGAAATATTTGAATGATTTAGTGCTGAACATATAAAAACAGTTTTTCTCAATGTTAAATAGGGCTGTTTTATACTTAATATTTAAAATACTTTTCTTTTTAATATTTTATATTTAAAATACCTAAAATATAATGAAAAATACCTGAAATATAAATACAATGAACACCTTAAATAAATTCAATAAAAAACCATTAGTTTTATTGGAAAGCTTATTGAATATAATTTTATATTTTAAATTTTTTATTTTTATTATTCAGGTCAGTAATTATTGCTATTTAAAAATTTCAGACCTTTACGGCTGTGTAATGTTTCTATTTCAATAAAAATCATATTTTTTATACCAATATTTAAATCCTTATAATATTATGATTGGTTCCAAATAGGTTTCCGAGATGTCTTCTTTTTCACGGCATCTCAGTCCACTTTTTTAAGGTAACTTTCCTTGTTTTGATTACGAGCATTTAATGTTCTTGTTTTGTATACCTATTGTTCCAAGTCTGTTAAATCAGTCGATAAAATGTAACAAAATGTAATTTAGTTCAATGTTATACAACTACAAATGTAAA